>PVIU01006569.1:0-100366 GCA_004026605.1 Ondatra zibethicus
AAAAGTTCTCAACAGAATATTTTCAAATTGAATTCAACAACACATTAAATGCATTGTGCATTACAAATATAAGTTGGTTACAACCTAGGAATGCAAGGTTGAGTCAACATCAACAAATTAATAAGTTTGTTATAGGCTTAAAGTCAGAAATCATGTGATCATCTCTGAATCATCAGTTGTGAAAAAAGCACTTGACAGAGTTCAGTACCAGTATGTGATAAAAATACTGAAATACTGGGATAGCAAGAACATATCTCAACATAATGAAAACTATATATGACTAATCTAGAGCCTACATCACATAAATGAAGAAAAACCAAAATATATTCTCTAAAATCCGAAATGAGAAGAGGGTATTTATTTTCTCCATTATATTCAATATAGTGTTTAAAATCTTGGCTAGAGAAATAAGACAAGAAAAGGAAATGAAAGAAGTACAAGTAGGGGGCTGGAGAGATTACTCAGTGGTTAAGAGCACTGACTGATCTTCCAGAGGACCAGGGTTTGATTCCAGCACCCACATGGCAGCTCACAACTTTCTGTGACTCCAGTTTCACGGGCTCCAACACACTTCACACAGACATATATGAAGGCAAAAGCACCAATGTGCATAAAATAAATATTTTTTTAAAAAAAAGAAGTACAAGTAGAACAGTATTTTCAGATGTTCTTATTTTCTGATGAAAGGGCCCTATATTTAAGTTGCACTAAAGACTCCACCTGAAAGCTATTAGATATAATAAATATAAAATCAATATATAAAATCAGACACTTTTCTGTAGATCTTCATGAAGATGATGAGAAATAAATTATAAGAAGCTTCCCATTCACAAGTCCAAAGAATAAGCCTAACCAAGGAGAAGAAAGGACTCATAAACTTTAAAACACTGAAAAAGAAACTGAAGAAGATACTAGAAGAAGGGGAAAGGAAAACAGTCTAGTAACTTAATGCAATCTCCCCAAAAGCTCAATTACTTTCATCACAGAATTATAAGAAGCAATCCCCAAATTCATGTTAAGACATGAAAGACTCCAAATAGCCAAAGCAATTTTAAGCAGAAAGAATAATGTTAGAGGTATCATAATACCCAATCTCAGTTGGCCATAGTAACTAAGACAGTATGATATAGGCACAAACAGACACGCATACTAGTGGGATAGAATGGAACACCCAAAATAAACCTATACAGCTATCACAATTGAATTTTACATTTCTCTTATGTTTTTAAATTTCCATGTATGTGTTTTGGGACACAGCATGTGCATGTGAATGCAGAAGCCTGTGACTATCAGAGGTTCCTCTGGGGCTATAGTTATAGGCAACTGTCAACTGCCCTACTGGGCACATTGAAGGACAATTGGCCTAGCTGGACTGAGCAGAATTGGTATATTCCAGGTTCCATGGAGAGAGGCTTCCTCAATAAATAAAATGGGAATCGATAAGGTAGACACCTGATGTTTACTTTGGGCTTCTATGTATGCAAGCAAATATACATGCATGTATTCACATTATATATGTGTTATGTGTGTGTGAGACCATACATAGACAATATATTTATGCATGCAAAAAGAGAAAGAGAGGAAGGAAGGAAGGAAGGAAGGAAGGAAGGAAGGAAGGAAGGAAGGACAGAAGGAAGGAGGGATGGAGGGACAGAGGGACGGAGGGACAAAAGAAAGAAGAAAGAAAAGTTCCCTTACTGGGAACCAATTCTACTGGGCTCATCTATGTTTTCCAAAAATGTGAAGAAATATACTGCTGACTTGAGCCATATTTGTTATTTATGCAAAGGTTAGTACAGGGATCTTCCAAAACCAACAACAGTTCACAAAACACTTACAACTGAGACTTATGTCAGACCCAGGGTCTTATTTCACAGTAAATGAGTTGCACAGTAGACACTGAGCCCAGGTATCCATCCATCTTTCCATAAGCTGTGCCACTGGGAAGCATCTGGCCTGGCAGAATGATGGAGTGACCTATTAAATGTTCATCTAGGACACTGGCTGTGGACTCACATCCTGCTGAATTAAAGCATTTTCTCCCAGGATGTTCTATGTATTCTCTGAACCAAAAAAAAAAAATCAATGTATGGTGTCATATTTTCAAGAGTTAAAATGAACAGGCCTAGAAAACAAAATAAAAACAAAAGGAGGCCTGATTGACCTCATATTCTATAGTGATCACAGTTACCCAATGACAGAATTTGTGCTTTCACAACTACAATTTGGGGTTTTGCTAGATCTTAGTTGTATGTGCAAAAAATTGCTTCTACTGTTAAAAGTTCCCGCTAAACCTGAATGCGTGATTGGCATCCTAGCTTAACCTGCTTGTTCTGGTACAACAGAATACCTAAAGTGGAATAATTTAGAAAGAAGATAAATTTATATTTTATAGTACTGGGACTAGAGATTCAAAGATGCAGGCATTGTATGGAGAGAACATATCTGCTGCACATCACATGGGAGAAGGTAGAGCAAGTTAGCTAGATGTTGTGTGTGTGACGAGTTGATGTAACAGGCCTCCTCTAAGAGCAAATCAGCTCTCTTAGCGCTTTCACCTCTGTGGAAGTTGGTGGCATTGCTACTGACTACTGTGAGGATAGAGAGGAGGATGCAGAAAAGGGAAGCTTTCAATGAGCAGTGCCCAGGAGAATAGTCACGTGGATCGGGTGCCTGTGGGTTTTTGATCAGCAATGCCATAGGATAATAGTCACGTGAATTGGGTACCTATAGTAGAAGCCTAGAAGGATGTGGCACTTCTCAAGGAGAGATGGCTTTGAAGTGTCACCAGGAGAGAAGAACAAATACTTGCTCTGAGTAAGGTTGCAAGAAGCAGATCTTAAGACAATCTTTCAGTGCCGAGATGAACAGGAATAAGAGCTGTGGCTGTTTGAATAAGAAAGGCCCCCATAGGCTCATAGATTTGAATATGTGGTCACCAGGGTGGGGCACGATTTGAAAGGATTAAGAGTGCGGTCTTATTAGAAGGAGTATATCACTGTGGGAGGCCTTTGAGGCTGTAAGGATGCAAGCCAGGCCCAGAGTCTCTCTCTTCCTGCTGCCTTTGGATACTGATGTAGAACTCTCAGTTACTTCTCCAGCACCAGGTCTACTTGCATGCCATCGTGATAACAATGGACTAAACCTCTGAAACTATAAACAAGTCCCATTTTTAATTGTTTTTCTTTATGGGAGTTGCCATAGTTGTGGTGTCTCTTCAGAGCAGTAAACACTGACTAAGACAAAAGGCAAGTAGAGATTTGCTCTGACTCATTTTTAGAATGAGGGATGATCCTTCAAAACTATGTTCCTAAGTGCTGAGCACAAAGACCAAAGAACAACTGTTCCTTCCTAAAACTGTGTGTGGCAAGAGTGATGAAACCATATTCTGTTGGAATGTGGAGGAGCTAAGTACAGAGAGACATTTCATTGTGTGGTCTGCCAAACTAAACCAACATATATGTTCTAAAGGTATCATGACTTCCAAATTTGGGTCTAAGGATATGGTGCTTTGGAAAAGAGGTTCTTCTTTTGTTTTCACAGAAGATGAGATCCTGTGGATTCCTTCTACACCAACATGGTATGATAGACCACGCCTTCCTGAAAGGTTGCTGTTAACACCCTCAAAAAATTACTTCACTCAACTGCTGACTGATTAACAGCGCCCCCATAGAGCAGGAAGAAGTTTGGAGAGAAAAACTACGCCCATATTCCCAAATATTATTTATAAATGTTCTTTTACATTTAAAGGGGGGCATGATATAGATTTAAATAATTTACATTGGTATAAATTTTGATTTATTGATATAAATTTAAGCTCAATTTTGTTATATGTATTTCTGATCTTGATTAAGGTATTGTGATTGTGTAGTTCATTTAAAAATATAATGCATAATTAGGAAATATAGGTTGTTAACGGATAATCATTGATATAGTTAAGTTTGTAGTCATGTTAGTTAAATTTTCTAGATGTGCATAGATATATTTTAGATAGGCATTCTTCATATCTTTCAAAGACTACAAAATATGGCATTTAATGTTTTAATAACTTAGGACTTTTCATGACAATGAGACACGTCTGCTCCTGGCAGCACCAATCTACTTCAAGAGGAAGATGGGCATCAAAGAGGCTCCTTATGGAGTTGGTTTGCCATTTGGGGAAGAAAGTGCTCTTGCTTGGACTGTTGCATAAACTGGACACAAAGAACCTGCAGAGAGAGGACTGCTAAACTTGCCTAAAGATGAGATGATCCTTCAGGGTTCCTGCTTCATGAAAGAGTCTGCGAGACATTCTATAGAATACAAAAGAAAGTGACTAAACTGTCTTTAAAATTTCCTGCTTTATAAAAAAGTCTACTGGATACTATGGGCCTGTAGACTAAAGAAGGATGCCCCAACAGTACAAAAAAACTTTGGGTGACTGTCCAGGCAGCGAGATGTCTCTGTCACTTCTAGAGTTTTGGAAGTTGCTTACTTCTTGTTTACTTAGGTAATATTATATCCTTCTGGAGTCTTTAATTGAGTTAAAAAATAAATAAATATTTATAATTATAGTTTTCCTTAGCTATGATAAAAGATAAAATAGATATAAATATTGTAACTGTAATTCTTGCTTGATAACTGTTTTGTTATATGTAATTTTACTATGTTAAAGTAAAAGCCTTTCTTTTTTGTTTAAACAGAAAAAGGGAAAATGGTGTAGGAGGTTCTTCTGTATTTCTGTTGCTTTCATTGGTTAAATAAAGAGACTGCCTTGGCCATTTGATAGGGCAGCCCTTAGGTGGGCATAGTAGACAGAACGGAATACTGGGGGAGAGAAGGAAGTGTGGCAGATGCCATGATTCTCCTGGCCAAGACGAACGCTACTTAGACTCATGCCAGTAAGCCACAGTCAAGTGGCGATACACATTAATGGAAATGGGTTAATCAAGATGTGAGAGTTAGCCAATAAGAGGCTAGAACTAATGGGCCAGGCAGTAATTAAATAAATACAGTTTCTGTGTAATTATTTCGGGCATAAATGAACCGGGCGCCAGGAACGCAGCCCTCTCCTCCCTACTACAGAATGAAAAAGGGAAATAGGAAAATCAATGGAGAGAGAGAGAAACAGAGACATGGACAGAGAAAAACTCACATGAACTAAAACATAAGGAAATGGTGCTCCTCACTTGTGCCAGGCTATTTGTTGTGTTGCTATTGATAACCGACATTTCACCTGAAAACAAAGTTGGATTTCACTTTATTCTTTTAACTAGTTCTTAATAATTTATGGTACAAAAGCATTTTTCCTGTTTATCACTTTATTAAAACACAATGCTATATTATGCCAACATTTCATAATAACTTTAAGCTATTGATAATTCACCATTTTAAATATAGCTAGTGAACGACAAAATTATTTATAATCCTGACTATACCTATAAGATAACTCTTCAGGAGTTTAGATTGTGTCCAGTTTTTCAGGTTAAAAATATTTATTTTTTATTATATATCTGTGATTTTTAGTAGTATTTCTCATGTTTTCTATCTTCTTTTTTATATTTTAAGTTTATCTTTGTAATTTATTACCATTATTTTCTTATGCTCCATTTTGCTCTTTTTGCTTATAGGTCCTTGTTCTTGTGTGTGCTTTTTAATCTCCCTTGGTAACAAAAAAGGTCCCAATGCTGAGAGTCAGGTCCAGGTTTTCCCTTTTGAAAAATAATTCTTCTCTCTTCTTTTTCTTTTCTTTTTTCTCATGCAATCCCACTGTCAACTCCTGTAACCGCTTCCTGTGTTGTTGGAGTGCTCCTGAGCACATTCTTGCCCACGACTGTCTCTTGAGCTCTTTAATTAGCAGCTTCAGAGGGCCCGTCTTTACATAAGGCCTCTGAGCTATTTGAAATGGACTTTGTGGAGGACAGAAGTCAAGCATCAGATTTCCTTCCTTTTTGGTCTATAGGCTTTTACTAGGATTGGTTGGGGTTGGGTTTTCTCTATATTTTTTCTCTATAACTATGACTAATTAGTTTCGTCATAGTTATTGGACAAGCTCATACATGTATTCCATGTATTCTGGTTCTTTAGTCCTCACCACCTCAGATCTCTTCCTCCATCACATCAATGTCCCCGACTTCCACCCCACCGCTACCAGTGCCTTTCCCAGATCCATCACTTCTGGTTCAATTTTGTGGCCCATTTAATTTAATCAGGGCTGACAATTAGATGGGAGCGATCTATTGAGGCCTGGTGGGTAATCAGTTTTTCCCTCCTCCCAGAATCTATCAGTAGCAAAGAATCCGAGAGTGATGGGTAGGGTCCCTGGGCTCCTCCTGCATCCATGCTGACTATTGATAAGCTCATTTCTATGTAGACCTAGATCAGGTCTTCACAGTGCCTGTGAGCCTGCGCTTGCAGTAGCTGTGTTGTCTAGGAGATGACATTTCATAACTATTCCTCCCTGTCTTCTAGGTCTTGTGTTTTTTCAACTCTCTCTTTTGCAACATTGCTTGCGCCTTTAAATGGGTTGGCATAAATGTATTTTTAGGATTGATCAAGGACCTATTACTTATTCTCATCACCCCATAAAACCATGAGTCTCAGCCTGTACTAACATTCACTGCAGAAAAGAAGAGGACTTATCTGATTAAAGCTGAGAATAGCATGTACCTATGGGTATAAATATAGGTATTTAAAGACAGCTACATATTATTTACATTTGCCAAAATTAATATTAACTTCCATGTTAGGCTTATGATCTCTTGAAACATAGGATTTTGAGCATGTTTACAATACCAGCTGTGGATTCTCCCATTCCCTAAAGAGAGGACCTAAAATCCAATCAGAGAGCAATTGGTTACCTCCATGAAAGAAATGCCACTATCATACAAGTGAACATACCTTGTCTGACAGGTTGGTCTCATAAATTGTACGATTCACAATTAGATAAGATGTTTGAAACCATCCCTCTTCAAGCCACTTCCATAGCACCTTCTGAAACTATGAGAGCTACCTAGCCTGGAGGTATGCTCCGTCTTGGTTCCAGCTTGATTTATTCTTTTTAACCTTTTTTTTTTAAAAAAAAAAATCTTTTCTCATTTTACATGCCAAATCCATTTGCCACTCCCTCCCCTCCTGCTGCTCCCACCACCTTCCCCCCCACACCTTCCATCCCACCTACCCCCATCTACTCCTCAGAGAGGGTAAAGCTTCTCATGGGGAGTCAACAAAGTCTAGCGTATTGCTTTGAGGTAGGACCAAGGCCCTCCCCCCTATATCTAGACTGAGCAAGATATCCCTCTAGATAGAATGGGTTCCACAAAGCCAAAACAAGCAGTAGATATAAATCCTGGTCTCACTGCCAGTGACCCCACAGATGGCCCCAGTCATAGAGTCACCCACATTCAGAGGGCCTATATGGGCCTATGTGGGTTCCCTTGCTGGCAGGCTGGAGTTGGAAGGCTTCCATTAGCTCAGGTAAACTATTTCAGTGGGTATTCCTATCATGGCCCTGTCCTCTTTACTCATATTCTCACTCCTCCCTCTCTTCAACAGGACTTTGGGAGCTCAGCCCAATGCTCCGCTGTGGTTCTCTGCATCTGCTTCCATCGGTTCCTGGATGTAGGTTCTATGGGGACATTTAAGATGTTCATCAATCTGACCATAGGGCAAGGCCAGTTCAGGCACCCTCTCCACTGCTGCTTAGGGTCTTAGCTGGAGTCATCCCAGCTTGATTTCTTATACAGAGAAATGCTTGATACACATGCATCCAAGATGTGCGGTATCTTCAGCATTAGTGTCTTGTAACACTTTGGCAGGCACCCAAGAGGAATGACAAAGGCATGTATTGTTTGGGCGGCAGGGGAGCTTGGGATATATGTATACATATGAAAAAACTGTCTGTCTGGGCATGATGCCACGAACCTTTAATCCTGACACTCATAAGGCAGAGGCCTGTGGGTTCAATGCCAGCCTGGTCCACATAGTGAGTTCCAGGACACTCAGGTTACAAAGTGAGACCCTATCTCAGAAAAGGTGGGGGGAGCGGCTGAATAAGCCAGAGGAAGCAAGTCAGTAAGCACCGTCCCTCAGTCATCTTGCTTCAGTTGCTGACTCTGGTTTCCTGCCTTGGATTCTCTTGATTGTGTGATGGATGATAGCCTGTAAGCTACAATGACCCTTTCCTGCCCAAGGCGCTTCTTGTCTTGGTGTATATATCACTACAACAGAAAAGCAGCTAAAACAATATATATTCTACAGACAAGGCAGGACACAGACGCTTCTGCTTGTGTACTTTCCTTACTTTGTTGTAGTTTTCATTTGGTTGGCTTTGGTTTGCCTTGGGTTTGTTTGAAGAGAGGGTGTCACTATATAGCCTAGGCTGGCCTTAAATTTGTCATTTTGCTTCAGCTTCCGGAGTGCTGGGGTTACACACATGCACAACCCACATGGCTTTTGGTGGTTGAGATGCTATTTTTATGTAAGAAGCACAAAAAGATTCAAGAGCAGCTAGGTCATCTCAAACAAATTGGTTAAGCAAGCAGCAGAAGCAGCAGTTACAATCATACACTTTTAACTGGCTGAGGTTTAGTCTCATCAGTTTTGAACATACTTGCATAAGCTTGGGCAAGTTCAGATGTGACTCAGAAAGGGGCTGCAGGATTCGTCCTTGAGACATTGTTGGACTGACTGAAACCTTGTATATGCTCTCTCCCTCATCCCTGAATGAATGAAAGGATGTCGTGAGAGACGCCTGTTTTGCCCCTCTCAGAGAACTGAAACCTAAATTCAGTTGTCACAATGAGAAAATTTAGCCCCTTCAGTGAGCATCCTGCAGAAGCCAGAGCCAACAGAGCTGCAAATGAGAAAGATGATTGATTGTTCAACTTTGTTATTTGCCTAGTTTTAGAGTCCACTCACAGAAGCAGCTCCTGGGATGTTGGGTGGGCTGTTTCCAGAAAGGTTCCACTTAGCAGGGAAAAGTCACCCTGATGAAAGTGGCCCATTGCATGGGCTGGGGTCCTAGACTCAATGCCGGAGAACAAGAGAAAGACTGTGGGTGTGTAACTAACTACCTCACATCCTGCTGCCAACAGCTATAACTGCTGGCCCAATATGTCACCAAGACATGGCGGACTGCACTCTAAACTGTCAGCCAAAGCAAACCCTTCAGGTTCCTTCAGATTCTTTTTGATCAGCTATTGGATCACAGTAACAAGAAAAGAAACTGATAAATGGCGCTTGGCAAATGAGGAAGAACCAAAAGGCAGAGGTAGACTTGTTGCCATTACGGAATCTAGAAAGCAAGTGTAGTGTTTTGGAAATAAGTTAAAAGAGTTTAACATGTTTCCTACTTGTCAGCATTATTTCTCAAACTAGAGGAGGTGCACACACATGTGTTCGTGGCCATATGTGAATATTTCCTTAGCATTGATACAAGCTCTCCTATAAGGGCCACAAATGTCTATAAAACATTAGCAGTCCTGTTTGGTGCTTTACCAAACCTTAGCCACTCCAAGAGTCTTCCAGAGCAGTTGTGTTCTGTAGTATCAAGCGTGCCTACTATTAACACTTTAAAAACAAACAAGTTTCCCATGTTTATTTTTGATCAGGGCCAGACTGGGCATTGTTTTATTGGCCCCTTGGCCATCTGTGTGTCTTTGGGAATCCCAGTGACTGTCCCAATGACTGACACTCCCTCCTATCTTCTTATTGTCTTATCGGTGTGTATAGTCACTTTGTTATTCTGAACATGAGTTCCAGTCTGTCCATTGTTTTTCCTTCATCTCAGGAAAACTGAATATGTTTATGTACCCAAGTCTGTTCTCTTTATGACTGTAGGATTTCACTTTAGCCAGAATTTCCACTGTAGTTATAAAAATCACCTTGATTTTCTCCTGAGTACTTTCGACTTTCCTTGTGAATATTTGCCTCCATATTGTAAATGGCTGGGGGTGAAAAGAAATTTGTTTCTCTTTTTGTTTTCCAAATTCATACTAAATTTTCATACCACCACCCACTGAATACTTGTTCTGTTTCCCACAGAGGTGGTATTGCTTTCCTCATCATGAATCTGTACCTGTTCTCTATACCTTCTTATGTAACACTGCATGCTTCCTGTCTTTCCATGGACTTTTTGGAAAACGTTAATTAGTAGAGTAATAATAGTGACAGTGTTAGGTGTGTGTGTGTGTGTGTGTGTGTGAGAGAGAGAGAGAGAGAGAGATGTATATATATGCATGTAGTGTGTATGTATGTGTGGTATGCATGTATGTGGGGAGTGTATGTGTGATGTATATGTATGTGTGTGGTGTGTATGTGTGTGTGGTGTTTGGGGGGGTGTATGTATGAGGTGTGTGTGTGTATGGTGTGGTGTGTATGTGTGCGTGTGGTGTATGTATGAGGGGTGTATGTGTGTATGTGTGTGTGTGTGAGAGAGAGAAAGAGAGAAAGAGAGAGAGAGAGAGGTGTGATGAGTCTGTGGGGGTATGAATGCATTCCCAGAGGAACTCTGTCGAGTCAGTTCTCTGCGTCCATTCCGAGGTGGATCTGCCTGTTGCTTGTGTCCTCGGGCTTGCACCATCAAGCAGAAAACGTCTTTGCACACTGAGCCATCTCACCGGCCCCACGCTTCTTATGTGTTCTTGCTTTTTAATTTGGGAGTTATCGCACTCACTATCTTTTTCATTTGAACTCTGGAGAAAATTTTTGTTGGTCAAATAGACAAGAAAAATCTTTTGGAGGATTTTGTTGACTGGGATTTGGGTACATGGGAACAGTATACATATTTACAATAATGAACCTTCTTTGCTTTGCCTTGTTGTTGTTGCTTGGTTGTTTTGCTTTGCTCTGTTGTTGGAGGCAGTGGACTCCAGACTAGCAGTAAGCCCTCAGTCTTCCAACCACAGCCTCCTTAGCACAGGAGCTACAAGCATAGGTTTCCATACCTGGCTAATTGTGAAACTTCATTTAAGTGTCCTGGGATATAATTTCATTCTGATGTGGTTTTTGTAGAGCTTTTTATTTTCTTCGTAAATATATTGCTTATTTCATGCTAAGCCTATTCCCACTCATTTTATGGTTTTCACTTCAAATTTTAAGAGTGGGAATATTTTGGGGAAAAAAGTGACCTATCTCAACCTACAGAGGAGGATAAATATCACCTTTTGATTTTCCTAATAACATGAGATAGTTTTTAATATATTTAAAGGATACAGTATTGTAAAAATGTTCCTTTCTAGTGATCTTT
This sequence comes from Ondatra zibethicus, assembly GCA_004026605.1. NCBI lineage: Eukaryota > Metazoa > Chordata > Mammalia > Rodentia > Cricetidae > Ondatra > Ondatra zibethicus. The sequence continues at coordinate 11,228 of PVIU01006569.1, forward strand.
TTCCCAGTCATATGTTTGCTAATTTGCAACGGATAATAAAAAACAGACCACTAGATGGCAGAGTAAGATACCTTCATTGGATTTTCACAAACATTATTAGACAAGAAACTGATTCACAAACTTATGTTGTTTTGTAGTTTCCAGCCCTTCAAGATATACTAGTGTTCATCTTAAGATCAATAGAAAATAGAAAAATACATGTCTGAAGCGACCATTATGCATTCTTACACCTTATTAACTTATATAAACACACGGTGGTTGGTTCTCTAATTCTCTCCCTTATTTCACTCAGATCTGTAGAGTGTTTACTTTTCTGGTTTACTTTTTCCTTTCTAAATCAAGTATCTTCTCCAGATATCAAAACTGCATTTGTTGCCTTAAATGCTCTTTCATCCTTAAGTCTAGCATTTTTTTTTTGTAACTGATCAAGGCATTTAGGGTCTGCCTGTGTTCTTCTCTTTCTCCTGAGCACACAGCTAACAGGCACTCACACACCCTCCTAAAGACCGTTCAGACAGAGCTTTTCAAGCTGCACATTGTGTTTCTTCACTGGCCTATTAAATAAAGCTGGTCAAATCCAGCTCTCTATCTGTCTATCTATCCATCCATCCATCCATCCATCCATCCATCTACCTACCTAGCCATCTATCATCTACCGAATGTGGTAGAAAAGTGTCAGAGTGCAAGGCTTAGGAAAAGGCAAAATTTTCTTTGGTAAATTATTTGTGTATATTAAATATGTACATCTATATGATCATGTATATTAAGCTGTGACTTTTAAATGTATTTCTTACTGTGCATCGTGTTCCTAAAAAGTGCAAAAATGAAAAGTAGGTTGTTAAATTTCTCAGGCTGTGTGTCGCCTAGTGTATTGCAGATCCTAAAGCTTCACTTTCTGAACCATTCCCTGAAATCCCACAAGTCATCTCTTGAGGAGCCTCTGTAGTCTTTCCTGCCCTGTATGCTTCCAGGGGTGTAGGCTTTGAACTACACCCAAAGTTCTGCAGAAGTCTGAGAAACCCCAGGCACCCCAAAGGTGCTGAGCTGTCTCATGTCCTTCCACTTCTCCCTAAATAGTGAGCTTCCAGTTTTCCCACGGCATTCCCCCAAGACCCATGCCTGATGCTCTGAAAGTGTGGGTGTGAAGTCTTGCTCTCTCACCGATGACTATATAGGTAACTCAGCCTCACTTAAGAGTGAGCATTGCTAACCTTAACTCATCTTCTTTGTCCCAAATCATTCCATATCTTAAATGTCACTATAGCAACATCATCATCTTTCTATTACCTGGAGTGCAATTCTCAAAATGAGTCTTTAGATTTGAGGATATTACATTTATCTTAAGGAGAGCCTGGCTTTGGAGGTCAGCATTACCATGTTACTCCCGTAGGTCTGTGTGAGCATCTAATTCTCAGACTTCCTTGTTTGTAAACTGGGAATTATTATAGTAGAGGTCTATTAAATCAATGCTGGAAGACCATCTCCGGCTAATAGCAAAAGTATACCAAAATTAATGGTTGATTCCAATAGTAGTAGCAGACTTATAGAAGTCAAGAAACTGTCCAGTTACCACTAACTTTCCATTTCCAATGTCCTCTAATTAAATATTTTAGGTGTTTTATCATTCTTCTAGTATTCTTAAGTATGAATATTTGAATTTTATATAAAATTATTTCTTTTTTCTTAAAGTGATGTTTCTCCTGTAGTCTCCTGTGGTACAGACTGTAAGGGATAAGTGTTAATTGAGCAGTGTGTGTTTTTTTCTCCATCTCTCTTTTTACTAAAGAATAGTTTAGTTAAATCCACTTCTACCAAGTAGTTCATGACTATTATAAAATGGGTGTGTGCAAAGTTTGAATTTTTTGAAAACTACTCATGAAGTGAATTCAGAACATATTTTCCAATATTTGATAGACTTTGAAGCGATCTACTTCTCTTGCAGTTCTGGCAGGTGAAGTAGAAAATGAGCCAAGAACTTGGGACACTCTGTCCCCACTGTAGAACTGCACCTTGGTAATTGTCCGATATGACTTGAACAATATTGATTGGGAAAAAAAGAATAAAATTGGAAGAATCAAGCCTAAAATTTTTCAATTAATATTTCTACCTCAGTCAAGTTGACTATGAAATTTAACTTTATTGTTCTCTAAATTGTGTGTAGAGTGCCTTATATATTTATCATGATATAAAATGTGAACTACATAAAATGCAGGGCAGATAGGAAGCCTGTTATTGGTTTGTTCTTCCACATGCTAATGGTCTAAGAAGGTGTCAGTACACACCAGGCTGGCCCTATTGGTGAATGCACCCTGTTTACTATGGAGTTGGTTATGGCTGCTTTACATTTAGTACTTCATAGTTCTAACTCACTCCAGTAAGAGAAAATACTGTTTTATTTTATGGATGTTCCGATCAAAGCAAAGAAAGAAGTAAAATGCCCAAGTTCCCTCAGAAAGATAGCAGCAGGGTGGAAATGAATTCCAAATTTCTTCATTCCTCAGAATGAGATACTTGCCATACTTGTCCTTTTCTTCCGCTTTCCTTCTCTTCTTCTTTCCTCTCTCCCCCTTCCTTCCTTTCTCCTACTTTCTTTCTCTTATTGTGTTGTGTCCTCTTCCCTCCTTCTTTTATTCTACCAGGCAACTTTCCAAAGTTAGAGTCAAATGATCCTTGGCCAAGGGTTCCCAGTAGAGATGACAGCAATACAGCAGTCAGTGAGAGCTCAGCATCTGTTAATGCTTTATTCTCATGTTCAAAATCAACTAGAGACTTAGGATAAGCTCTCTAGTGTGGGCTGAATTCTACTCGGCACAGACAATATATGTTATCCACCCTGGCTTTTCCAATGCTGGGGCTTTGCTGAGCAGCTGGGCAAAAATCAATACTTGGCAATGAATCACAGGGAAAAGCTGCAGTGTCCATTAGAAATTGAGTATTTCCTCTGAACCATCATCCTCCTGGCCCTGGTTTTCCACGTCTCAGCAGCTCTGAGTTTAAGCAGGGATTATGTCTTATATTCATCTTGTACTTGTAGAGTTCAGTAGCCCTTTATTTTTATTTTACCCTTACTTCTGTTATGAACTCGTGCATCCTTAGTATGTTAAAGGTGTGAACTTGATTAATAAAATAGAGACTAAGAAGACATGTGTGATTTTTTCTATTCACTCAAAAAATTGCTTTTCTCTTTGTAGCGATACTTTAAAAGAAATAAGTTTTGTTCATTTAAACGAATCACCTTTTAAATCATTTCAAAAAAAAACTTTGACATCTTTATAGAAAATGTTTTTCCTTCTTTACAAGTTGCTTGTCAGTGGGGTTTCTTAGACGACTCCAAAAAAGCTTATAGGTGTGACAGTTTGAATGAGTCTCAGCCATTTGAATACTTTTTCCCAATTGGTGGTGTTGTTTGGTGATGCTTCAGAAGTGTGGCCCTGTTGGGGGTAGGTGTGCTATTGGAGGCAGGCTTTGAGAGTTTAAAGACTCATGCTGTTCTCCATGTTCTCTCTTTGCCTCCTGCTTGTGGCTTAAGATATGAGCTCTCAGTCTTCTGCTCCGACTGCCATGACTGCCTGTTGCCACACCTCCTCACCGTGGGGCTGATGGACTCTTACCCACCTGGAACTGTAAGTTCAAACAAATCATTCCTTCTTTAAGAAGCTTTGCCATTATATTTTAACACCGCAAAAGAAATGTTAATTAATACACTAAGGTATGCTCCTTGCTCTCTGTTACCATCCAGAACATGATCATAAGACCTCCTATTGCTGAAAACACCACATAGGATGCAGAGAAATCAAACTGATACCTACCTGGAAATTTCATCCCTACTAACTGGAATTCTTGGTACTAAAGGATGCTAAGTGTGCTACTGAGGGTAAAAATCATCAAAAAGTCTTACTCAGCTGTGAACATTGCAAGCTTCAAGCATGACTAGCCTGGTGCAATAGTGGCAGGGATGTTATGGGAGTACCCAACTACTTTGAGATTTTTAAAGACTTCTAAGTTTTAGAAGGATTTTTGACGTTTATAGATGTGGAGATTTTAGAGAGACTGGAATACTTGAAGAAACTTCGGCTATTTTAGAGAGACTTGAACTTTAAAAGAGACTTTTGGATACTTTAGAGAGACTGGATCTTTTAGAGTATTTGAATTTTTAATGACTGTGGAAACTTACAGCTTGGAATATGGTTCTGGGTGCTATAAGAAAGAAGGCTGAGCAAGGCATGAGGGAAAAACCAGTAAGCAGCACCCTTCTGTGGCTTCTGTTTCAGTTCTTGCTTTGACTTCCCTGGATGATAGACCAAAACTGTATGACAAAATAAACCTTTTCCTTTCCAAGTTGCTTTTGGTCATAGTGTTTATCACAGAAATACTAAAACATTAAAGAAATGAGAAAAAAGGAAACAAAAGAGATACAAATAGGAAAAGAAATCAATGTACCCTGCTTGCAAATAATATGATACTATGTATGAGGCACTAAAAACTTCAGAACTTAACTATGAGAATGGATAAATAGATTCAGCAAAGTGACAAGATACAAAATTAATATACAAAAATAAGTACTCTTGCTGTTTATCAATTGCAGACATAAAAAAGAATCAGTAACCCTTCCCCAAACAAGAAAGCTTGGAATAACTAACAAAGGGAGTGGAAGATATCTACAACAAACCTTAGAGCAAGTGCTGAAGAAGCAAATTGATTACAGTAATAGAAAGACTCCCCATGCTCATGGATGAGAAGATTAACATTGTGAAAATGACCATCTGCCAAAAGTAATCTATAGATCAAATGCAACTCCAATCTAGATACCAGCAATATTCTTCATAGGCACATACAAAAATCTTAAAAATTTTATGGAAGCATAAAAAGTACACATATAGCCAAAGTAATCTTAACAAAAATAATACAATGAGAGGCATTATCATATTAGATCCCAAGTTATAGTATAGAGCCATAGTAATAAAAACAGCATGGTACTGGCACAAAAAAAAAAAAAACTGACACATAGATCAATGGAACTGAAGAAAGACCTAGATAGAAGTTCATTCAAGCACAACTGCCTGGTTTTTGATTAAAAAAAAAAAAAGACATAAGCTGGATAAAGCTCAGCATCTTCAACAAATGGCACTAGAAAACCTGGATATTGACATGTAGAAGAGTAAATCTAGATTCATATATTTCTCATTCCATTATACTAGACTTGAAGTGGATTAAAGACCTTGGTGTAAGCCCTGGTGCCCTGAAACTGCTAGAGCACAAGCTCACATAAGCTCACGTGAGGATTTTCTGAACAGAACTCTGGTAGTACAGACAATATGACCAACAATCAAAAAAGAGTATCGCATGGAATGAAAGCTTCTGTCTAGCAAGAAAACTTGTCAGTCAGTGAAATGAGAGCCCACAGAACTCAGAGAATCTCTGCCAAATACCATCTGATAGCAAAATTAACAGCTAGAATATACCAAGAATTCAAAAAAAAAAACTCCAAGAAAACAAACAACCCAATTTTAAAAACAGACAATTTTAAACACTAGACAGATAGTTTTGAAAAGAAGAGATGGGTATGACTGAACAGACCTTAAAAAGTGTTCAACATCTATAGCTTTCAGAGAAATGCATTAAAACTCTTAAGCTTCTATTTCAACCCAGTCAAGGTGGTACATAAGACAACAAACACTGGCATAGATGTAGGGAAAGGAAAAACTTTCTGCAAAGTCATTGGGAGTTAAATGGATGCAGCCACTTTGAAAATCAGTCAAGTGTTTAAAAAATAAATAAATAAACCTAGAAATAGAACTACCAGGTGAACTAGTCATATACTTCATAGGCCTGTACTCAAAAGAATTCATGTGTTATTGCAGACATATTTGTATGTCCTTGTTCACAACAGTTTTATTTGCAATAACTAAGAACTTTAACCAGCCTAGATATCTAGCAGGAATATACCTCAGTTGGAAAGAAAAATGAGCTCATCAAACTTTCAGGTAAATGGATAGAGCTAAAGAAAAGTTATAAAGTATTGCATGTAAGGCTCAGAAAGACAAATGGCACATGATTGTTTTAGTATCAACTCTTTGAACCCAGAAACCAGAAAGGGGACAAAGGGGAAGGAGCTTTGTTAAGGATGGAAAGCAGTAGTGCATAGGTTAAAAGAAGGTGGGGAGACAATATTAGTGGTGGAAAGATAATGGGGATGTGTGAGAGATGGGGCAGAAGAGAGAACAGGGGGTGATCAAAACAATAGGAGTGTGAGAAGGCCACATGGAAACTTGATATCTGGTAATCCAATTAAAAAACAAAAATGAGAGTTTGGAGGCAGATACCCTACAAGGCTAGGTAATTTGATTCCTAAAAGAAATGAGTCACCAAACAAAGACAGACTTCCAGGTGAGTAATAGTTCTCTAGAAGTAGAGGGACAAAGAAAACCTGCAAGTGTCCCCAAACAAAATAAGTTTTTTTGGTTTTTTTTTCCATTCCTCTTGTTTGCTCACCATAAGTAGTTGGCACTGATGCTGAACCACCCCTCAAAGACATACACCTTAGGGGTGAACTAGAGAAGTCAAGTCAGAGCTGTGCTAGAAGCTCCCTCTCCACTGACTAGCTTTCATAGTACCTGATGGTGCTTTGCAGCTCATTGGAGCAAAGCCATCAACAGTTTTATCCTGCTGTGAACTCTATAAACACATCTGCCAGACAGAACGTGTCCATTAGGGCAATAATGGCACAACAGTTACAGGGATAACCTGTCATTCGCTGGTTGAATTTGAGGCACACTCCACATATTCCAACATTATTAATTAGTAATATGGGATCAAAATTCTCATTAATCTGAACCAGGAAAAAGTTGTTATTTTTCTACTAACCCTTAACTAAATTTTAACATGTAACTATGAGTAGTTACCAAAATATATAGTTGTACCAAAAGATAAGGAGAGGAGTTGAAAGACCCCAACCTATTTTTCATAACAAACTGGATGAGTTGGGTAATGGAAAACTACAAAGCATGGTAAACAGGTTTAACCATCTCACTCCAGCAGATTCTTCCTCTCCCCCCCCCCGCCCACAGGGCAAGAGGGCTAGCAATTATCAGAACCGGTCACAGTCTTCTAAGCAGATGATTATCAGAACTGGTCGCAGTCTTCTAAGCAGATGATTATCAGAACCGGTTATAGTGAATGATTACCAACCTGCAAACTAAACCACAATGGAACAAGCAGGATGCCAGGATGCCATAAAGCAGGATGTCACATACCTGAATTTTTTTGAAAACAGGCTGGATTATGTTAATTTCATTCTGGGTTGACTATCTAGACCAATCCCAATTGTACCCGTCCCCCATATTATAATTCATGTAAAACTTGTGATTTTGTCTATAAAAGCTTGCTTGCCTGGATGCTTAGGGTGCTTAGCTATCCTGAAGCTAGGCACCCGCTTGCGCAACCATGAAATAAACCTCGTGCTTTTGCATCTGACGGCCTGGTTATTGAGTCTGGGGCTCCTCGGCGACAAGACCACTTTGAGGGTCTTTCAGAGTATATAAGAAAGTTAAGATGAAAACCCTACTTTTCTCTACTGGCTTACAACATGAATTAAATCTCTAACAAATGTTTTACAATAGGTTGCCCATAAGTTATCAGAAAGAACTATTAGTAGTGAACTAAGAGACATAGGAAAGAGGCAAAGGCATGAATGTCAACTATAGATAAAACGTTTGAATGCTTTAAATGGTGCAATAGAGGGTAAGAGGCAGAAGAGGGAGTTGCCACCACTCCCCAAGCAAACCATCGGGAATGGGCGTGTGACAAAAAGAGATATTTGAGCCCCCCACCCCAAGTAAGAGAAAATCACCTTACAAACAGTTCAGGGCTAAGTGAGAAAACTTGGCAGGATCCACTTTACACAAAGGTACTACAAAATGAAAGGCAAGAAACATTAGAAGCTCTCCAAAGAGAAGTTGAGGACAAGTGGACTGCCAGGGAGCAAAGTCAGAGGCCTATCAGGCAAAGTGGGGCATGACCAATAACGGGAAGTTTTTCTGTCTTCTTTTTTTCCCCTCCCTCCCCCTTCTTTCCCTCCTCCACCTCCCTCTCATCCCTCCCTCATTTCCTTTCTTTTCTTCATTTTTTATTTTGTTTTTGATTTTATGTTTTTGAAATAGGGTCTCTCTCTCCCTCCCTCCCTCCCTCCCCTGCCCCAGCCCAGGGTAGCCTGGAAAACACCAGATTAACCTGAAATGCATGACAATAATACCCCTACTTGCTCCTCCCAAAGGCTGGGGTTACAGACCCAAGCCATTATTTCAGGATTTATAGAAATTTCAGAGCTTACATAACGGGGCATGGGGCAGGCGTGGGAGGGTAGGGGGGAAGGTTGGGGGAGTGAAACTGAACTGTACCTTTTTCCTCAGGGGACTAGCAAGTGCTGGTTGGGTGTTAGGAACTGAAAAGTACTCTCTTTAGAATGTCCTGATTGTAAGGACTAATTTGGGATTAAGTATGAGGTGGCTGACTTCTTGGAGGACCAGCTGTGACAGCTGGGGTTGACTGAGATGTCCCAGGTCCCAGCCAGCAGAGCCTCTCAGTGTGGGGTCCTAATCTCTGAATTCCAGCCATATGTTCTGACAAGAGAGCATTTGTTTTCCTTCTAAACTGGTTCTCACTGTGTCTAGTGATAAAGACCCATCTTATGCGTCACTGAGCCCTACAGCTGAGCACAGATCTGGAAGCCAGAGTATTGGCTGGTCCTGGGGGACACAAAATGAGAGAGATGAACCCCTTACCACTTTACAGCTTTGCTTTGTTCCAAAGATGACTGCAGATCGAAGCTGCTCCAGGAAGAACACGTGATTTCTACAGAACACAAATGGTATTAATAGGGAGCAAAGATCACGTTTAGCTCAGTTAATAGTAATTGGACCCTCTTTGTGTCAAGCACCATGTTACACATTTTAAAAACATTAGCTCATGCTTTCCTCAAAGCAATCCCTGGGGGTAAGAATTGCTTTTCCTCTTTTACAACTTAGAAAGCTGTGGTAGCCAGACTAGGGGTCTTCTCAGGCTCAACCCACAGCCCACCTCTGAGGGAGCCAAGTTTTGCAGCTGGGCATGACTAACACCAAAGTCAATGGTCTAAAGAGAGGACAGAGTGCTGTATAAGGAGCCAGGCAGAACCTATGCCGCATTACAATGTACACTCTGTGAAGTCTGTAGTGTCAGTGTCTCTTGGCTTCCATAACCCAAAGGTGAGACACTATAAATGTATTTTCTACCAATATTTCTTGTGGAAATAAATTAATTAATTCATGTATATGAAAGTTGGTCATGTTAGATTCTGTGTACAAGTTGATGACTATTTTGATTTTTTTTCGAACCTTTAATTTTCTCACCAGCGTAAGATAGCTTTCTATCAGAATTCCCAATAATCTTGGGGGGGGTGTTAAGATCATCTAGGGAAGCATTTTATAAACTGCAAAGCACTGTACAAATGAGGTAATATGTAAGCAATCCCCTTATAATTCTAAGACACTGTAAAGGATTACATCAGCTTCAGTCGGCTCCTGTGAGACTAGTAACCTGTATCACTATTTAATATTGTTTAACTTTTATTAGCTTCCTGCAACAGCTATGGCATATATTTTCCAAGTAACTTGGCACAGACTTCCTCCTAGGCAGCACTCCCCTCACACCCTGGTGCCACTATAGAAAGAGATGATGTCATTCTGAAAGCAGCAGCAGCATCAGCAGTCTCAGCAGCAGCACCCTCTGTGAATGAGCTGCAGAAGCCAGAGCCTCACGCATTGTGTATCTTCAGCTCTACACATGCATTAAAGCTCTGAAAGCCTTCTGGGAGGGAGACAAATACAAACACATGAGGTCACTTCTTCCAGCTTGTAACGGGATGTAGACTCTTGGAATAAAAGAGCTGAAATGTCTTCTTGGAAAATTTTGTCTCTGAGACCAGAGCACATTATAAATTTTTCCAAATCTCTCCAACATACATCAGGCAGTGTGCCTTTTTGTTTGACTTTCTCTCAGTCCCTCTCTCCTGAAGTTGATCCTTTGAGGGTGAAGAGGAAAAGGCTGAGAACAGGTTTTGGTCACTAATGATTGCTTCTCTTAAGGTCAGCATCTCTTCAGCAAGATGAGCATAACATGGCTTGAAAGTTGAGTCCCAAGGCTACTTCCTCAGCCAGGTCAATAGTTCAATTTTTATCTGTCTTTGTCTGACAAGAGGGCAGTATGACACTCAGTTAAAACACACCAAAATCAGGAGACCAGATACAGTTAAATAATTCTACAAATAACTGTTATATCACAAAAGAACTACATCTACAAATGTCAAACATACACAAACTAAACAAAGTATGTGTTTATGTATGTGTATATATATGATGTGTATGCGCGCGCGTGTGCGCGCTCGCACACACACGCACACACACACACACTTTCTCCTGTAGTTCTGGCCCTGAATTGCAGTACATAACAATTGAAGAATTCTGCACAGGGAAAGAATTTTTAACTCTCAAAACCAAGCCCACATTCCAGAAGCTCATATCAAGCGCACAAAAAAATATGTATTTTCCACCTTAAAGACAGTAGTATGCTATTTCTTGCAATGTTTTATTATAGGGGTTAGGTATTTGGTTACTGACCATATATTAAGTTAATCCATTAAATGTTCTCAGAGGATCAGCTTTGACAGATGGGGTTGACTCTGATGTTCCAGGTCCCTGCCAGAAGAACTGGGAAACCATTTACTCTCATCACGTCCTCCTGGTAATTTATTAAGACCTTTAGGCTAAAATTATTTATTTTACATTTTTTCTTTGAACCATGCTCATGTTTGACTGCATATAAAGATCATCTGTGGATCAAAATGCCCAGACTCCCTTTCCTGCAATCCTGACTGAATTGGAGAGCAGTCTAGGCATTTTAAACAGCTATTTAGATCCTGGCTTGCTGTAATGGGCCTGAAATAGTAGCTATTCATGAGGCTCAAGCAGGGGGGTCACAAGCTCCAAACCTGCCTTGGCAATATGGTGGGACCCTGTCTCAAAATGCCCAGCAAAGGGAAAACTGCAATGAAGTAAAATGGTAAAGTGATTGCTGTCTCAGTTAGGGTTTCTGTTGCTATGAAGAGGCACTATGGTCACAGCAACTCTTACAAAGGGAAATAGTTAAGGTGGCAGCTTACAGTGCCAGAGGTTTAGTCCCTTGTCATCATGGAAGAGAGCATGGCATCTGGGGGTATGGCAGCATGCAGGCAGACACGATGCTGGAGAGAGAAAGCAGAGAGTTCTACATGTTGCCCAGGTAACAGGAAGTGGTCTGAGTGTCACACTGAGTGAAGCTTGAGAATGTATGAGGCCTCAAAGTTGACCCCCACAGTGACACACTTCCTCCAGCAAGGCCAACCTAGTGCAACAAAGTCACACCTCCTAATAGTGCCACTCCCTTTGGGGCCCATTTTCTTTCAAAATCACCACAATTACCTAGCATGCATTTGGTCCTAGGTTCAATCTTCAGTTCTTCTAAACAGTTAAAGAAGGAAATTTCGGTGCTTGTGCTAAGCACAAGTGTTGGGGAATCCTCTACAGTAGAGATTAAGATTGTATCTGAAGACAAACCACTGTGGATCTTGGTAAATGGCAGATTCTGATTCAGTTGGTCTAAGGCACTAACTGACATCTTATAGTTCATCTAAAAAAATGTGATTTGTTTATTTGTTGAGTGTTTTTTCTGCATGTCTATGTGAACCATGTTTGTGCCTGGTGCTTGCGGAAGCCAGAAAAACGTATCAGATCATATGGAATTTAGAGTTGCATCATTTATTGTATATAAATCTCAGGAACCATACCAGAAGACAAACACACAGTCTATCCAGTATATATATAGGGGGGGATTTATTAAGATTTATTAAGAGCAATTTGTTTGGATGATAGGTCTGAGTCATGGAGTCTGACTGCTGGAACCAAGGGAGAGACACTTCTCCCTTGTGGATCCTTCATGAAAGCTTGCATACCCGAGACCTGGGTGAGCTGAATATACAGTTCGAAGGTTAGAAAAAAGTAGGATTTTGGCAGCTTAACCTATCCACAAGGCAGGTTCCCATCTTATGCAAAGGCTAAACATTTTGTTTTCTTTAGACATTCCTTTGATTGGATGAGACCAACCCACATTACAGAGGTCAGTTGCCTCTACTTAGTCAATATCCGGGGAGGGGGGGTTGGGGTTTTTCTTTCCTTTTTCTTTTCTTATTTTTTACACGCTTCTATTAAACTGGCATTAAGTCAGAGAGCTGCCTCCACACCTCAGTCTACCAAAAGGGAGAACAAAAGCCTTCATACATCTCAAGTTTGGGGAACAAAAAAGGGGGGTATGATAATTGACCAGCCAAAGATAGAAATGTATTATGGCAGAATTTAAAAATAACATAGTACACAATTTACACAAAAGCTTTGCTTCATCTCCTCTGCAAGGAACCTGACTGTGAACAGGGCCATCTTCTTTTGTGGTGTGTGTGTGGAGGGGGGGATCTTTGGGAAGCACATAGCAACAGTAGCACCTAGAAAGCTATACACACAAATAGCATTTTCAAGGTCTCCAGCATGACCAGTTCATCCGGGGCTCAGTGAGCAACAGCTGGTATTTCTTAGGAATCATACACAGACCACTGTAGGTATCATGCCAGGTCTTCTTCATGTCATCTCAGTTGCTGACAAAACTATTCTCAATGGGAGTATCTGAACTTGATAGTTAACATTGCCCATATAGGAATCCTTCTGGCTTATGCCCACCATCAGGCCCTGGTGCCATGGGGGTGGCAACTATGGAGGGAAACTGGCCCAGGAGTATCACTCCCTGTAGTAGGTAGTGCTTTGCCCATGCAGAAGTCCCTTTAACAAGGGTAGTGATATCATCATCCATAGTGAATTGGGTGGTGGTCAAGGATGTGGATGGTCCCCAAGGAGAACTATGCAGACGCATGTGGACATGGACTCGATCATCGTGGTCAACTTCTTAAATACTAGTGTCATCTGGAAATTTTCTCATGGCCCAAGAAAGAATAATATTTGGGCAAATGTTTGAACATTATCAAAATCCTATCACGTTGACAAAACAAGCCATAGCACCCCCAACACACACACACACACACACACACACACACACACACACACACACACACACATACACACAATCCAACTCATTATAATGAAATATGCAAATGTATTCATATAATCATTAATGCCTGGGAAGCGTTATCCTGAAATCACTAAAGGGGGGGGCATTTTTACCCTTTAAAGTTAGTGGCAGTGTAAATCACAGACTTCTACCTGGTTTTGGGCAACAGCACAGACCATGAACATTCACATGGCCTAAGGCATCAGTAAAGACCATGAATGGGTGGCAGTACAAATCATGGACATTATTAACACAGCCCTTGGCCACAACACAGACCACAGATGCCATCCTTACCCTCTAAAGCATTACAGACCGAAGAAATCAATGTGGCCTCTAGTCACAGCAGAACCACAGACACAGCCTCCAGTGGCAGCACAGACCACAGACATGCATAAGAACCTTTGGCATCAACGTGGCCTGCGGAAGCCACATAGGACACTGCCGTTTCTAGGCTGTAGTACAGACCAGCAGCATATACCCAGGCTGTAGTGCCAAAGGCAGAGCCTCGGGTGGCATCACGAACCATAGGGATCTTTCGAGGAGGCCTAATCCAGAAAATGAGCTCTTCTCCATCTCCAACATCTAATTGTTACTCAGGGCCAGGGCGATCATGCAGCTGGGCAGTGTGTTCAGCAGCAGAGTTTATGTGAGTTCCAGGCTGCTGAACACTACCCTGCGCCCTACTCAACAAAGACATGCTCCCCCATCCAAACATGATGAAATTTTAAGCATGTATTTAAATCCTAGCTCTGTACTTTCCTAACAATGTGGCATCTCTCCCATGACTTTCTTTTTAAAAATCATTTATGAAGTGGGAAGGAGTTGCAATAAAGAATGGAGGGATGCGGGTATGAATGCTATCAACTACCCTACCAAGACAAAGGATCAACAGGAATGAAGTAAAAAATGTGAACACGAAGGGCATATTTGAAATGGAGCAGATAATCCGTATTGGTGGGAGCACTGGGACTCAGGGGAAATAAATGGTTGAGCTTCATGCTCCAAGAGTTTGAAGTATCAGAAGGAAGAGGTTGGACTTAGTTTTTCAATTTAATAGGCAATTCATTTTATTGCAGATTATTGCTCTTTGTTACTTTACAGCAAAATCACAGCTCTGTGGAACTCTGTAGCATCTGCTGGTACCAATGCTGCCTTTATAAACACGAACATTCATGCTGTCATATTTGCATCGACTTTATAGACAGTCTTTATGCCTCTGCTTTTTCCAAATACACAGTTTTAAGATGGGTTCCAAAAATCTGTCTAGCATAGGCAACATTTGAAAGGCATGAAAAAGAAGAGTGAATATTAGACTCCACTTCAAAATGTCTTACGATTTCCAAGAATATGAAATTGAAATGCAATTTTTCCAATAGTATGCCTGGGGAAAAGGGAGAAGGGCCACATCAGCCAGAAAGATGATGGAGGAAGAAAAATGACATCGTAGTGCAGGAATGCTAACGTTGAAGAAGTAATTGGGGAGGCTGGAGAGATGGCTCAGAGGTTAAGAGCACTGATTGTTCCTCCAGAGGTCCTGAGTTCAATTCCCAGCAACCACATGGTGGCTCACAACCATCTGTAATGAAATCTGGTGCCCTCTTCTGGCCTGCAGGCACACATGCAGACAGAACACTGTAAACAAAATAAATAAACAAACTTTAAAAAAAAAAAAAGAAAAAGTAATTGTGAATCAAGAGTCTCCAGAAAGGGGCCTCCCAGATGCCTTGGCATGATAGACAGTCATCTGGGACCTTTTAAGAAAAATGTACTCTTCAGAAGGCAGCCATGGAAAGGCTGTTCCTTAGTTCCCAGCACTTCTCCAGGAGAAGGTATCTAATGTCATCAAAAACCCAGGACCCTGTAAGCAAAAGATGTGGTTCCAAGGTCCAGCTTAAAATTGAGCTGAACTCTTCAGGTTATTTCACCTCATTAAAATTCAGTTTTGTTGTCTCAGAATAGAATTAAAGTTCTTTACTCTTACAGCTGCTTAGAGAAATAAATAATATAACTTCTTAAAATGTATTAAGGTATAACCTCAGACATATACATACATAAAACATAGATATACATAACATATAAAATATATATTAAAGATCTGAGAATTCAATTAAAATATTATTGAAAGTGAGAAATCGGGGGACTGGTATTCAAGGTACATTTCAGCCTGAAGCTTTGGCTAGTTTGAACCTTGGTATGTAGCAAGGCTAGCCTTCAATTCTTCATCTTCCTGCCCCCACTTCCTAAGTGCTGGGACTGCAGATGTGGCTCCCTAGGTGAGTCTACCTTTTGTAACAGGAGCTACTAAGTGGTGCTTTGAACACCACTGGTGTTCAGAGAAAATAGGACTCTTAAGCTCCAAGCTAAATACTCACCCTTTTTTTTTTTTGGAAGAAAAAAAGTTTAAAAAGTCCATCTAATAAATAAAAACTCTCAAAGTTTAGAAAAAATACAAGTATAAATCTATGACATCATGAAAGACATTCAGATGGGTGTAAGCACAAGGTCAGCCATTGCCCAACTTTAGCTTCCACAAAAAGCATGATGCAGCATTTGGAACTGTAAGAATAAACAATAAGTGCTTCTGGATAACAAAAATAAAACTCAAAGACTCCAAAAAATTGAATAGACATAAACATGTCTACTTTTTTGTGTTCATCTTTTCATGTTTAGTCAGTTAAGCATAAATAAACTAATACCCAGAGAAATCCTGAAGGAAAGGAAGAACGCCAGAGGTATTACACCTGACCTCAAAGCTTAGATAAAGTAACCAAAGAGCTGCGTCAACGCATACTCCTAGAGAGAGCTGTGACCTCTTCAATATCCATTCACATTTGTAGCTGTGATATTAAGTATGTGCTGTCAACTGAACAGGATCTGGAAGGAGGGAGAGGCCCAGGCACATGGGTGAGGAGTTTAGCCTCTTGAAATGCCCGGGAGGGAGTGTGCTGATTAGGTTCACTGAAGAGGAAAATCTACATTAAAGCAGGTGCTACCATTCAGGGCTTGGAGCCCTGACTGTATAAAAATGAGAAAGTGAGGGGCTGGAGAGATGGCTCAGCGGTTAAGCGCTCTGACTGTTTTTCCAGAGGACCTGAGTTCAATTTCCAGCAACCACATGGTGGCTCACAACCATCTGTAATGAGATCTGGCGCCCTCTTCTGGCCTGGAGGCATACAGGGAGGCAGAATGTTGTATACATAATAAATAAATAAAATCTTTTTAAAAAATGAGAAAGCAAGCTAGACTAACATTAGTTGCTCTTTTCTTTCTGTTTACGGTTATGACTGTAGCTGTTTCAAGTCCCTGCTGCCTTGAATTCCCAGCCCATGTGTGCTCCAGACTGTGAGCACAAATAGCTTCTGCATTGAAGTCACTCTCACCAGAGTGTTTTCGTACAGCAGCAGAAAAACAAGACAGGGGAAAATAAAATCAACTGATCTCTAAGCAGCAGCAAGTACGTGCATTGGAGAAATGAAAACCTCTCTTATAAATGGTCCCAAGGAAAGTGAGTATTTGCAGGGGGAAAAAGTGACATTTAATAGTCAGGGTCGCAGGTATATGCATAACCTCAGATATCATCGATTTTGTTTAAAATCTTCTTTATCAGCTATTTTTAAATATTTAATTGGTTGTTAATTGTCATAGTTATTCCATGTACTATAGAAAATAAGAAAGTATACATATCAACTCCAAAAGGGTCAAAGACTGAAATGCAAAACTCAAAATTACAAATTTATTAGGAGACAATGTAGAGGAAATACTTAGGACATTGTCATATATAGATGATAGGTAGATAGACAGACAGACGGATGGATGGATGGACAGACAGACAGACAGACAGATAGATAATCAGGACTCCCTCTAAATTACAAGAAACAAAAATAAAAATGACAAGCAACACTACATGCTTATGTCCAACAACAACAACAAAAAAAAACAGTAAAGTTAAAACAAAACCTATAGAAGGGAGAAGTATGTAAAAATTATTCACCCAACAAAGAATCCACTTCCAGAATATATAAGGGGACCAAGCAACTAAATATTAAAACCAAAATTAGACAAAACTTACAGTCAAACAAAATAAGAAAACAAAATGAACAAACACCATTTACAAAAAAGCCTATAAAATGGCCCAATGACCTTAGTATACATTTCTCAAAAAGAAAATACACAAGTAACCAGAAAAAATATGAAAAAATGCTTAGAGTAACTAATTATCACAGAAATACACGTTATAACCATGGCATTTTAATCCCACTTAGAACAGCTACTAGAAATAAGGGGAAATAAGAATGTCTGGCAAGAATGGGAATAAAATGGAACTGCTTAGATTGTGGGGAACAGCATACATTTTCCTTTAAAATGTTAGAAATGCAACTCCTTACGACCTACTACTTCCACTTTGCATGTCTGCTCAGAGAAACTGAAGTCAGTGGAATATTTTTTCAGTCATAAAGATGAGTTGAGATGCTGCCATTTGCAGCAACGTGAGTTGAATTGGAGGCCACCATCCTAGGGGAAATAAGCAGCAGGAGAAGACAAATATGCATAGTTTAATTCACATGTAGAGAGGTAAATCATTGGTCTTAAGGAACTGAAGGATCACCAGAGCCTAGGGAATGTGTGGTCAAGGAATCCCTGAAGGAATGCCATGTTGCTTGAACAGCACAGGGTGCAGGTGGGTAAGAATAACTTCTAATGTTCTGTTCCACAGCAGCATAATTAAAACTAAGAAGAAAGTCACAGTTCCAGAAGGTTCATAAAGGATGTTACAGTCTCAATATAAAGAGATACATCTGAGGTGGCAGATATACGGTTCTGATCTTGCTACACTGGATAGCTATTGAAAGTCGTATTGTACCTGATAAATATGTATGATTGCTATGCGATAAATAAAAATAAAAATGCTTTTGCAAAAAGTGATACAGAATATTGGCAAAGAAAGAAGGGAGGAAAAAGAAAGACGAGATGGAGAAACAGAGAGGGATGGAGAGAGAGAAAGAGAGGAAGGGAGGGGAGGGGGAAGGTTGTTTGAGTATTCCTGTACCAAATTCCAGGCTCTTGATCTAGTGCCATACCACCTTGCACCTAGCACTTAACCCTTGATTTCATCCTCATGGTATGGGCTTCTTTCTTCTGGAATTGGTATGCATACTTGAATCCATTAGCTTTGAATATTGTTAATAAATGGTGGGGATTTGGCTCATGCCCGCATTCTGATTCATTGCTTTGGCTCCCTTAGGTAGTAAATATCCTTGGTGCCATACTTCTTACTTCCGTCCTACACAGCTGGTGTGCAACACTTCCCTGTGGTATTATAAGGAAGCATGTGGATAGCTTAGGTGGATGATCCAGTGAAGCGTGATGGGATATACCTCCCTCCAGGAAAATAATATCTGAGCCTTGACTCTTCCTTTTCAGTGGTATTCCAATAAACATATAAGTTATAATGGCTCTGCATAGCAATGATTTCATCTCTATTATCCAAGCATATATCTGTTTAATTGCTATATTTGATTCTGGTCGTATACAAAGCCTTTCCACCATCTGACTTTCCAACCTGATCCTTGCTTCAGCATTCAGCTGAAATGTCATCTCCTATGAAGACTTTCTAGATTTGGCCAGTTCTGGTCTTTGTTCTTGTGTCATTTTCTGAAGAAATGAGCAGCAATGCCATATTGTCTAAGGTTTTCAAGAATGCATGTATGTCCACACTACTACACATTCCCTCTGCTTTCTCACTCCTGGTGAACTGCCAAATACACAGAAGCACTAAGGACATCCCGACATACAAATGTTTAGTGATATCAGCCCAGGAAGCAGGACATCTACTACTGTTACCTGTAGATGTACAAGGAAGTTACTGAAGTATAAAAGACAGGCTAGCCTGCCCAAAAGTCCCCAGCCTGGTGCTCAATACATTATCTGAACCTCACTGTGCAATTCTTCCCCCCAAATGCATCTTCAAACTAAGATGGGTAATGTAGCATTTAAAAAGACCAGTTACAGGCAACAAGGAGGGCAAAGCCTGGGCATGCAACAGAAGTACATGAAGTGTGCTGTGTCTCTAGCCTCGGAGAACAGTTCTGTCTGGTTAACATATGACTTGTTTTCCCTTGGGTAAGAGGATGTATTGTCCTTGATCTTGTTGGAGGGGAACACACGCTTTGTAAAAGTTAGGGCTCACACCATCAACGAAGCTTTATACTAGTGAAAAGGTTTCATAGTGCAGAACTTTCCTGAGCTTTGCAATTCACTGTTACATTTCATGGTCATGCTCACATTTTTTTTAAAAAAAAAAACTATTAATTTTAACAGGAATTTCTTAAGGAAACTTAATATTTCTCGAATTTCACTGGGGGGAAAGGCTTAGAACAATTCAAGCATGCAGTTGGGAGTCCTCAATCTTTTGGCTTACTAAACTTGATGATGGGACAAAAGCCCATCTCATCCTGAAGCCTCACCTTCAATCTGGAATGCAAATCTTTTTCTTTTTGGACAATAAAGCATATTTACACAGAAATACCATGGGTCATCCGGGGCTGAGCTGGTCATCTCACAGAGTCTTCTGGGCTTCCAAGGCTCTTTCCAGGTCGTGTCATCATTGCTCTTTGAGTCAATACCTCAGCCTCAGCCTCGCCCTGCACCGCAGCTCTTCAGTTCACTGTCTCAGCAACCCATATCCGTTACCCATCCCAAAGCTATCCCCTGCTACCACCATTGGGTAGTTTACCCCAGCTAACATCAGATATTAAAGAAAGACAAAGGGATTTTAACATTAATTCAACCTTTCTATACCCGAAGCTTCATTAAATCCACCATGTTTTGGTTTGGCTTCTGTGTCTGCAGTCTTGTTCCACTCCAAGTACCACACGTGGTGGAGCCAGACTAATCTTTCCTAACAGAAGCAAAACTGTGGCTGTTTCGCTGTCTTAAAACCCTTCACTTCTCTGGCTGACCTGTCCACCCCCAAAACAATCTAATCTCTCTCTCTCTTTCTTTTGAACACAGTTCAAATACTTGAGAGCGGCTTAGCCGACCTTCAAAAACTCTCTACCTTGTGTCTGAAGTCATCATCTCCCTTGTTCCTGAAGTGTCCTCTACGCCCCATCTGGACTAAACAACTTCCAGCCCACGACGGCACTCAGACCACCACCTCAGGCCTAAGACCATGGAAGCACGCTTCCTAATGCTTGTCTGTTTACTCCACTCCCCACCCAGGTCTTCTTGCCCCTTTACCCCATGAACCAGCTTCATCCAACACAGTAAGGTCTCCAGGAAGGCTCCCAAGGCCAGAAAATGTGGCTTAGAGGTTTTTTTGGCTTGACAACAGCTGCTGTGTACTCCTGAAGGTATAATTGTATTTCAGTGTGGGTTTCTCCGTGACACGGCTAGAGATTTGAACAGAAAGACAGTGCTTCACAATAGTTAGCGATAGTATTCCACAAAGCAGGGCCACAGTAACTACTCATTAAAGACTAAAGCATCTAACTAGTGATAAAAGATTGGTAGCATGACATCACTGTAAACTAAAGAGTATTGTCTACAGGGATTACACTCACACCTCCATACCCTTGCCCATACTACAGCAAAAGGGAGCGGGTCATTCTGTGTGACATCAGCGAGTGTTTGTTTTTGCTACTTGTCACTGGGAGTGGAACAAATGATTACAGATGGGGCCGTGATAAACAGGGCAACTTTAAAACCTTGGCGTTTGCTTCCCCTTTGCCTCTGCACTGGCTTCATTTTAGGATTTTATCAACCAGTGGAGAGCCTAGCCCAAGTGTTTTGGCATTTGTTAAATAACCACATTTTTATTAAATGCACAGTGAGTCAGTCTCTCCTCAAAGTCTATAAAGTAGCATCTAGTAATGATTTGGACATGCTACTTTAGTATGTGTAAGAATTCTGGAGAAGCCAGATCTCCCCCAGTCCCTATCCTCTGAGGTACCCAGGAGCTTTAAGAATCTGCTTATCTACCAAGTTCTGTGGCTTAAGCAACAATCCACTGGTATGCCCTGAGAATTTGCTGTGTGGGGTACTGCAGTTTGCAAGGAAAGAGGATGTGTTGGAGTGTGTGCAGTCTCTTCTTCTCAGGACTCACCAGGTCCTGGCTCACACAGAACTCAGGCAAATAAGGACACCTTTGCTCTCTCTCAGAGGGTCCCATTGTGCTGCTGCTGCACAGTCAAACTGTGACACAGGCTATAGTCTTTGAGGTGAGGAATCTGACTCCTCTCAAATGTAGAACCCAATTTAATATATATATGAAATATGTGTGTGTGTGTGTTCAGACAAGAAAGATTGTGAGTGCAATCTTGAAAGGGGAATGATACTGACAACTCCCTGGAAGGCTGAGAACAACATTTTTTTTAATTATAGCTTTCTTCATTCAACATATTTTAATTATGCTCCCCCTGTCCACTTCCTCCAACTCCTCTCCACGTCCCTACCAGCCCAATGTCATTCATGATCATATTCTCTCTTGCACTCAGAACAAACAAAACAAAGCAGACAAAATAATGCTGAAACAAAACAAAAAGCAAAAAAAAAATGGAGTTTTTTTGGGTTGGGCAACTACTCCTGGGCATAGGGCCTGCCCTGGAAAGTGGTTGATGTGCCCAGTGAGACTTTCATGGTAATACAAATGGCCTCAGGATGAAGACAGGGAGAGTGGTCAAGATGTGATTACTATCATTCCAGCAAGATACAATCACCAGCATGTGGTGGGAGGGATCAGCAAAGTCATAATTTGAACACAAATATACAGTTCACCTTGGGCACAGCAGAACAGTTGCTAGGCACTGTTACTCCTCAGGATGGTATCTGAGGTCCTTTGACTCCCAGGATAGGCTATTTCTTGAATTTTTTTCTTTGTGCTGAAATACAGGGATGGATCAAGTCAGTTTTATTTGTTGATGTGCTCCTAGCACATAATAAAGTTGCTGGCGCCTAATAGGTGTTAAGTGAATATATATTGATTGACTTCCAGTCTGGAAAAGGCTATAGGCAGCATTTAAATTATCTCTTCTTTATGTGTTTGTAAACACAGAAATTAGGGTCAAAGGAAGAACAAAGTGAAACTGTGCATCTGGCTGGCAAGGAGATTAGAAATGGACCCCACATGTCTGGACTTCTAACCCAGTTCTTCTTGATACCACACCACCCCGCGGTGTCAGGCTTCTATTTTTGAGTTCTGGATAATGAGGTCCTTCTGCATGACCTCATTGTTTTCTACTTGTCTGCCACAGGCTGTGGTCTGCCAGACAGCAACTCAGTTAAGTTGTCTTCTTGCATCTAGTGGCACCCCGATGAGAACAGCGAAGTGTATTTTTTCTAGTCTGTGTTCTATTTCAAGTGGTTTGTTTCTACTTAATTTGTACTTCCTTACAAGTGAACCAGAGCTTAATTCTATGGATAAAAGAATGGCCTGACAAACAGTGACTGCTGAGAGACAGTCAAGTCTCTCCCTGCTACCATGTTCATTGAAAAATACATCACATGGAAAATGCACCTAGGTCTGCTGGCCAGGCTTTATGAAGTAGCTGTGTGCAGTGAATGTTCCTGGCTGTGGCTGTGGTGAAGTTCATCAACAAGTGTATTGCCTGGGCATCAGAATACGGGTTCTGGGTAAAATAGAGAGGAGTGGAGCAGAAATATCAGAACTGGTAAAGGAACGTTGGCTACACCCTTCTGAGTACATCTGTGCCTTCTCTGCATGTATGTTATAGTAATGTGGAGTGTCTTATCCCTAGACAAGGGAGAACACCTGGTTACAATCCCACAGTCCTACACGTGGGTCACTACACACAAGGTGGCCTAGATATGCAGTACTCAGGATAGGCACATCCTTTGAACCCTTGGTCCCCAGCTAGCGGTGCTATTTGGGAGAGGTTCTGGGAAACTTCAGAGATAGGATGTCACTGGAGAAAGTAGGTCAATGAGATTACATCATCGAGGGAATCTTGTCTCCGATCCTTCATGTCTCTGTTTCCCTGTCCATGAAAAAGTGAAGATCAGCATCTGCCATGTGCTTTTGCCATGCAGATTCTACACAAGCATATAGCCAAGCAAATATGAGCTCAGCCTTCTAAAACTGTGAGTCAAAAGAAACCCTTTGGCTTTTAAATGGTTTTGGTTAACAGTTATCTAGTTACAGCAGCCAAATAGCTACGTAATGCACAGAATATATGGACACAAAGTTACTTCATATATCTGAGTTAATTTCTCCAAGTGTAAAAAGAAATAAAGCTTTAGTAATTTCTTAATTTCATTTAATGAGCAAACATGTATGGTAGCACTCAGGAATTCTGAGATACCATATACTTAATCATCTCCAAAGAAACATGGTGCCCGCCCAGATCGTTCTGTCTAGTTTCATAACTTTATTATAAGATACAAAGACAAAGACAATGTCCAAGAGTATCAAGTACAGCAGGGTAAATGTTTCTATTTCTATCCATAACCACTTGTATTTTTTAAGTATTTACTGCATGAGATGGATGCTCATGAGTGTTATGTGACTGTTAGGCAATGTTGGGATGACTTCTATTTTGCAAACAAAGAAAACAGATTCCCAGGGGTCAATATCTAGCTCAAAGGGCAATGCCAATCACAGAAGTCATAGCATTTTAAAACCACAGCCAAGTGCTAAGTGTGAGAAGCCTCCCTAGGAGTTGCTGGTCCCAGGGACCTGTGCTAGTTAGCTTTCTATTGCTGAAATAAATTATTATGACCAAAAGCAGCAAAAGGAAGAAAGTTTGTTTTGCCTTGTGGTTCCAGAGACCTAGAGTCAGTAGCGGTGAGGATGACAGAGCAACAGGCAGTCACAAAGCTTTGGCAGCAGAAGCAGGAAGCTGAGCGCTCACATCTCAACCATCCACAGTAAACAGCAAAAATTGCCAGCAAGGAGGTGAGGCTATAACCCTGAAAACCTACCACCAGTGGTGTGCTTTGTCCAGCAAGGTTACATCTCCTAAGGTTTCCTAGAAATCCCGG
The DNA here is from genome assembly GCA_004026605.1 of Ondatra zibethicus. NCBI lineage: Eukaryota > Metazoa > Chordata > Mammalia > Rodentia > Cricetidae > Ondatra > Ondatra zibethicus. The sequence goes on from PVIU01006569.1 coordinate 35,408, forward strand.
ATAGCACCACCACCAACTGAAAACAAAGTATTCAAATACATGAGTCTATAGGTGACAGCCCTCATACAAACTACCATAGACCTTCAAAAGTACACAGGTTACCACCATTATCTTTGTTTGCCCTTCTACCATAACTAGATAGTAATACCTAACCAATACTCCTGTAAGTAACTCATTGCTTCACTAAGTTGGACTTTGGTACAGTCATCACCTTGGGCAGTCACGGGTTCCCTTACTGAGATGATTAGATGCATATGTGTATTGTGTCTATCCAGTTAAAAAGTCTCTCATGCAATACCATCAGTGAGCAATCATGCTCCAGTGGAAGGCTCCCTACTCATGAGGAAAATATCTATTTTCAATAAAAGGGAAAAAACTTCAACTGAATGGGTTTTTCTCCTTGTGTTTCTATCAGCTTTCCAACTTCTTTCATTTGCCAACTCTGCTGCAAATTATGGGTGTGTCTTCTTGAATAATTGAACCTTTATCCCACGAAGCACCTTCATTATCCCTAAGGGTATTATTTGCTGTGAATGACACTTTATCCTCATATACTACAGCTCTCAGGGTTTCCTTCATAGTCGTATCAGCTTTCATTCCTTTTCCTATCATTTTAGGTTTAATCTGCAATTTAGACTGAGTTTTATATATTCACATAATATGGAATAATTATATATAATATATATAATATGGAACATATATACTCCATGTGTACTATAACATGTAAATGCATGTTATAATATATGTATTTCTATTCAATTTGAACATCTCCTGTAACATCTTCTCTGTACTTTCAGACCAATGACATTTAACATAAAGACGTGTTTAAGCTCATCTCTCTGTACTTTGGTTTACATTTGCCTCATCTGTCCTTTGCTTACTTCCTCCTCTTCTCTCTCCTTGTCTTTCCCCTGGTCGTCTTCTTCATCTGAGATTGTTCTGATTTTATTGGACAACCTTTATTCTCTTGAATGACCTCAATTCTGTTTTTCTGTAGGCTTTGACGTCACTGTATTCTGTGCTTTCAAGCACTTCAGAGATGTAAACACAAGACACTTTCCATCATACGTTTCCATTGGTTCTTTCCTGAATTTTTGTTAATGTTGTGTATGTGTGTGCAAAAAATATATGTTGCTTATACATATCATAAACATAAAGTTGTGCTGGTATTTTAATAGCTAAATTATTTTAAATGAATTTAAATAATAATTTTGCAACTCTTACATTTTCTACCTGAATTATTTACGAGTTTAATCTTCTTAATTCCTTTGTGTTCAACTGGTATCATGTTTTTGTCGTTCTGAACAGCTTTACTTACATTCCTTGTGCTGGTCTTCAGGAAAGGAGGTTTTATTTTCCCATCCTTGTCTCTTTTAAAGTCTTTGTCTTCTTTTTTAAAGGGGGACTGCATTCATTTTTACCTACCCTGACAATTTTCTCCTTTAACTATCTTATCACATTAGATTAATCTGATTAGAGATTTGTGAACTTTTTCTTTTAGGACAAACAACTTTGCTTTTGTTAATTACTAATTCTCACTTTTGCTTTCCTGGTGTTTGATTGTAATTGGTTTTCTAGATTATGAGGCTGCAAAATGAAGTCATTAATTGGAGACTTTTCTTATTTTCTAGTTGTTTACAGTCACCACGTTTTAAGCACAAACTTTGGCAATGTCAGTGTGGTCACAATGTTCTAGTCTTGTAAGCTTGACTTGAGGGTTCTTCACAAGATGTGTTCTGTATCCTTTGTTCCTTGGTACAGACCTCATCATTTGTACTTGTCTGATTTTTTTTTTCTGAATTCCTGTTTTTGAGCAATTTGATCAGGGCAGTTGTTTTGCGACTGTTATGTTTGAGACTTGTCCAACCTCTGGGATCTATAAGTTTTTAATTATAATCTCTGTAGTTTCTCTGCACATGACTGTCAGCTCTCTGATATCTTGCCACATAAATCCTGTGGGCTTTTCTTTAAACTTGAAAAAAAGAAGAAAAAACTTGCCCATTTTTCTGCATGTTTTCTCTTCCTTTCTTCCCCATCAGGAATGTATTTTATATGCAAGTTCAGCTCCCTGACTGCCCCTGACATCAAGTCAGACATTTTTTTCAACACAGATATCATATTCATCTTTAAAATATCAATTTGAGCCATTTAAAATACCTTGCATTTATTTACTTAATATGTCCACATTGTCTTCAGCCTTTGAACATTTCAAATGCATTTATCACAACTATTACAATTCCTTGTTTCAGGAATTTAAAGGATGCATCAATTCAGAGTTGGATTTGATGATGGTTTTTTTATCATTGATTGTATATGCACTAATTTTCATGCAAGATTATTTTTGTTAAATGCCAGACATTGTGAAAATTTACATAGTTGGATGTGTACTTTGAAGTGAATTGTACCCTAGAGCTACAAGTCTAAAATTGAAAAATTCAAGGTGATCCTAGGGGATGCTGCCTAACCAAGATCATCAGTCCTTTTATAAGTGGGGGGCTTTAGATAGTGATAGAAATACATAGGAAAGATCATCTGAGGACACAGACAGGGAAAAGCAGTAGTGTGGGAATGGGGGGGTGAGAGTGGGGAGTCAGGGGGTGCCACATTAAAAGATGAGTCTCCAAGAAATGCACCTGCAATCCAGCGAGTACCTGAGGTGCCAGAAGCCGAACAAGATCAACCCCCGCCACGTACACACACACACACACACACACACACACACACACACACACACACCCATGTGCACTGGGTAGGAACACACCCCCCAACTGGACAAGACCACAAGCAACCCCCCAACCCCCACCACCACCACCACCAGGGAGCATGGAGTTTGGACTTCTGGCATGCAAATACTGTAACAAAATAAAATTCTGTTATTTGAATATGTCCAGTTTGGGGGTTTTGTTATGTAAGTTTGGAAGCCCAACACACTGCATGGAATGTTTACATTCTCATTTATAGCAGAGCTTTGTCTTAGGGTGCAGTTGAGGTCAGAAACAGCTTGAGTCGGGGGTTTTGCTATTAAACTTTTCTTAGAGGCAGTGGGATGCCATTTTTTCTAGGATTGATTTTACTCCCATCCTGCAATGAAAAACCCCCAGCACTCAACATAATGCTGTATAAGTGAGGAGCTTCCTCTTGTGGACCCATGTTTGCAGGTCCCACATTGGGGTACATTTCTTGGGACCCTGCCCGACTTATTCATCCATACTTGGGGGAAGGGAGGAGGATTAAGAAAAAAATAGACTAGAGACAACAGATAGAATCAGAAGGGCATTCAGTGAACACTGTGATCAACCACAAGTTTATTATTCAAGGTTCTTTTTTATTGACTTATTTATTTATTTATTTTTTATTTTTCAAGAAGGGTTTCTCTGTAGCTCTGGAGCCTGTCCTGGAACTAGCTCTTGTAGCCCAGGCCGGCCTCGAACTCACATAGATCTGCCTGCCTCTGCCTCCCAAGTGCTGAGATTAAAAGCCTTTGCCACCACTACCTGGCCTCAAGGTTCTTAAATACCCCAATCCAAACAGGGGGTAAGACGAAAAACTTCTTTGCCAGGATTCAAAGAACAAACAAAGCAACTTTCTCTTCATGGCTCCAAATACCACACCATAGGTCCAAATATCCTTTTGTCTGGGCAAAACATCCTGTAGCCACACCTTAGGTCAAGCATCCTCATTTAACCTTGAAGGAGCAAGAATAGGTCTGAACTCCCTGACCTTTAGACAAAGTAGAACAGATTCACTTCTGTGGGCTCCTATAGCTTTCCCAATCAGGTTATTCAAGAAGCGGCACTTTTTCCGGCCACTTATCAACTCCAGACGTTGTTACTAGAGCTTCTGCCTCTCACTTTGACTGCGCTCTGCTGAATGAGCGAGGCTCTGCAGATCCTGGCACTTCTCTGTGCATGGCCATCGGCCGCAGGAGCCCTGTGACTTCTGGCTTTCCACAGTTTTTGGTCCAGGTTCTGGTGTTGATTGTTCTTCCTGCGGAGTCTGGAAGCCACTTAGGTCCAGAGTCATCCTCTACAGAGCCCTCCCTCTGTGGTCGTATTCTCTGCAGGTCCCTGCTCTAGTTGCTTGATAGCCATCTTGTTGAAAAGTATTGTTTCAGGTGTATACGGTCAAGAGCAAAAAGGTAAATCCCCCCCAAACTTCGCTGATCATAAGTTGAACTCTGTGTGTGTGTGTCCTGTGTGTTGTGTTCATATAATTGTTCCTGTTGAAAAGACTTAGAAATAGTGACGTGAAAACCAGTACTGATACAACTCTGCCAGTGTCTAGACTATAGTCTTTTCATAACACCAAAAAGTCTGATTTTAGAACTGGCGCAGAAAAATGCCCTATGCCACATAAGACACATCTGTGCCACCCAGCCTTATACTGTAGCAAGGCAGTTGAAAGGATATTGGGCTTATGACTCAGGAGTACTCTGCAGTGAATCCAATTAACCAACTGAAAGTCAGTGAAATATTAATATCATGGCACAAGAGTGTTTCATCTGTGACTTATTATCATTAGGAATGTATAGGCCACCTTGTGGAATGTGATAGAAATCCACGCAGTTTTAGAAAGTTGAAAGAAAATGTAAAGAGTAAACATTTTTACCTCAGCTTACATGGTATGATCATAGCTGAAGGGAAATCTCTGCAGAACTCTTTTACTGATAAATGATGCTTCAGAGAATTCCAATCCCCCAGATTTTCAGCCTATAGAGGGAGAGATCTATGCTAGGATCTTTGGCTGCTCCTGACAATACAAAACGGTAGAATGTGATAATGTACTTCTGCCAGTGAAGGAAATGAACACCAGGAAAAAGGGTTACAATTGAAGTTAATTCAGACTTGACGTGCATACACACACACACACACACACACACACACACAGGTGGCGGACACTCCTCCTTATTTTTTGAGGTGGGTTTTTCACTGAACATAAAGCTCTCTGACTGGCTCATACATTTCAGAGACCTGCCTGCCTCAGTCTTCCAGCCGGTGCTACAATTATGTTTAGTTACCAAAAAGCTCAAACTCAGGTCCTAATGCGTCCATGGCAAACACTTTACACAATGAGCCATGTCTTCAGCCCCTACCACGTCAAGTGTTAGCAACGGTTTTCATTATGGAGGGAAGACCAGGGGCGTGTTTGCAGGCAAGTCCATGGAGTACTCAGGGGGCTGGCTAAGCATGCCCATTACAAAAGTGCACACACTTCACTAACTATGATGTCACTCTTTCTTTTTTTTTTTTGTCTGTGAGAGAAATAAATTTTAAAGAGAGGATTTTATTTTGAATCATAATTTGAGTTCCTGGAGGGTGAGCATCCCTGTCTTGGGCCTGAGATAAGAGCAGCTATGCGCTGATACATGGGGCAGTTGTTCACTCCATGATAGTTGGGCGGGGAGAGCTCTTGATCATTTAAGGCTGGGGCTTCAGTGACTTATTTCCCCTCACTAGGCACAGCTCCTGTCTTAGTTAGGGGTTCTATTGCTGTGAAGAGACACCATAGTTACAGCAGCTCTTAAAGATGAAGGGGCTGGCTTACAGATCAGAGGGTTAGTCCTTTGTCATTATGGCAGAAAGCATGGCAGCATGCGGGCAGACATGGAGCTGAGAGTTCTACATCTGGATCAGCAGGCAGCAAGAGAAGAAAGTGATAGTAGGTCTGGCTTGAGTTTCTGAAATCTCAGAGTCTACCCCAGTGACACACTTGTTTAAGTGGAAGGGAGATGCTCAGTCCCAAATATCCAGCAGTTGCTCCCCAAATTATCACACAGAGGCTTAATATTACTTATAAATGCTCGACCAATAGCTCAGGTTTATTATTAGTTAGTTCTTACATTTTAAGCTAACCTATATTCCTTATTTATGCTCTGCCATGTGGTGTTACCTTTTCTCAGAATGGCATGCCTTTCTTGCTCTCTCTGCATCTGACTGGAGTCTCCTGATTCTGCTCTTTTCCTTCCCATCATTCTTAGTTTGGTTGCCCCACCTATACTTCCTGCTTGGCTACTGGCCAATCAGTGTTTTATTAAACCAATTTGACTGTGAAATCTTTACAGTGTGCAAGAGGATTATACTACAATAAACAAGGCCACACCTACTCCAACAAAGCCATACCTCCCAATATTGGAGGCCATTTTCATTCAAGCCACCAAAGCTCCCAAAGCCCATTCATTTAGCTATAAACTCATCAATTTATTAGTCCATTGAGGGAGATTATACCCATACGATCCTATCAGCTCTCCTATAACTAGCATCAGCCAGGAACCCAGCCTTCCACTTAGGAGCCTTTGAGGAAGGAAAATCTACACCATAACATGTATCCAAGCATGTGCCTTTGTATTCTATTTTGCAAAATCTTATAATGAAAGTATCTTAGAAAAAGAATACACATCATTGAAGACGGAGTCATGTGCAAACACAAATGCTTACTGAAATTAAAAAAAAATAATGAGACTAGGAAGATGTCTCAACAACTAAGAGTAACTAATGTTCCTCTGAAGGACCTGAGTTCAATTCCCAGCACCCACATGAGTTGCCTTACAATCATCTGTAAGTCCAACTCCAGGAAGATCAGATCCTTCTGGTCTCTGAGAGCGCATGCACATATCCACACAGAAACATACATATACACGTAATTTAAAATAATTAAAAGTAAAAATTGAAAAAGTGGTAATTTTAATGCTTCAAGCTACTCTGCATGCTCACAAAGAAGAAATGTAGCCATCAACCCAGCTACAAACTCTTTAGTCTGTCATGGTGACCTGCCTGCAAGACACTCTGCTGCAATAGAGGCACAAAAAGTTGTGGGAGTAACAATCTGCTCTCTGATTTGATTTAAGACCTACTCTATGAAACAGAATCCAACCCAGCATTGCCTGGGTGACTAAGAACCTAGTCAGACAGGCTATGGATCTAGGGGAAAGCACAATACTCCTGTTCTGCTAAAGACACATAGCAATAAAATGACTCCTAATGACATTCTGTTATACTCACAGATCATGCCTTGCTCAGCTATCATTAGAAAAACTTCCTCCTACAGTGGCTGGAAACAAATACAGAGAACCACAGCTAGAAATGTACCGAGAGTGAGAGGCTTGGAACACTCAGTCCTACGTGGAATGTCTCCACTAAATCCCTCACCTCGGGGCTCAGAGAACTCTGGAGAAGAGTATTCAGAAAGATTGTAAGAGCCTGGGGAGATGGAACACACCAAGGAAACGAGGCCTTCTAGACACAACAGAGCCAACACACGTGTGAATTCCGAGAGACATCGTGTGAACTCAGAGAGACTGTGGCAGCATGCACAGGGCCTGCACAGGTCTGAGCCAGATGGGATCTCGGTGCTGAGAGGGGAAGTAGACACAACCCAGAAGCTATCATCAAAATTGATAACTGCTCGGGAAAGTGAAATTAGTTGCCCCAAACTGAGTCTCACTGGGTATACAGCTGCAGGGCAGGCCCGTGTCCTGCAGTAGATGGTTAGCCCAAAAGAAACTCAGTGGTATATTTGGTGGTTCTTGGTCTCATAATGCCTTTCTTGAGCTTTTCTTTTCTTTTTGCTTAACTTACAACCCTTTTGCTTATATATTACAGTTTCAAAATTTTTGTTTGCCTAGACTTTCTGTTTGTGTGAATATGGGTCTTTGTGTCTGAATATATTTCTTGTGCTTTTTCTTTGACTCTTTTGGTTCTGAATTATTTCATTTTGTTTTTTAAATCTGTCTTACACATTGAATTTTAGTTTTAACTTGAGTTCTGATGGTGACTGGATAGGTACCCAAATTTTAGTCTCCAGGACCCCATTACATCCTTAAGGAGTACTGATTGAAGCAGCCGGCACCAAAGAGCACCTGGCCACATCCTATGTATTAGCAACCCTCGCTAGGATGTTGAATGAGTCATTTTCCCTCCGTGTTCTCTGAGCCAACTGGTACCAGAACAGGGAGGGTAAGCGTGCTGCTTCAAGCACTTGTTGCAGGCGGGTATGACAGTTCTTAACATCCCTGACACTGGACTGCAATGAGATTACTAAATTTTATCAAACAGTTCACAACATTCTGAAGAAAAATTTATTTCTGCTAGACCTAATGCTCAAGTACCTCATTTTCCATATGCCTTTTCTAATAACTCATTTTCATTTTTCTGAAACTATCAGCATCTCACACATTAGGGACATACAATCAAATTCTGGCCCTGTCTACAGAAACACAAGATGAATTGGTTCTCACAGAGCATTTTTGTTCTACGTTACACAATTACGTTATCATTTCCAGAAAGTTCAGAGAGACGAACATCTGTCCAACCCTCACTTCCCTCTACAGCAGGCAATTTATAACAGCATGGAAACATGGCTTCAGGCAAGGCTTTAGCCAAAGTTCTTTCCATTTGCCAAGCCCTTTGGTTAAGAAAGGGCATATGAGCTCAGCACACAGCAGCTAACTTGAACTTGTCCAGACAAAATCAAAATGGAATGAAGCACTCTCTAATGTCAAGAAATTGAGCAAAACACAGGCTCTTTCCAGCTATATTAAGAAAAGGTTTAGTTACTTCTAGTGCAGGCAAGAATCACACACTTCTAAAGTAATCTATTTGGTAGTTTTTAATGCAAAAGTAAGAGAGATACTTTTTACCAAATATGTCAGACCAATATTCTTATATGTTCTCATACTCTAGAAACAAGAATGTATGGTAGGGATTTGTGCATGTACAGTGTTCACTTTGAAACTTGTCATCTTACAGTCAGAAACAGTGCATTAGTGTGACTACACTTTAAAGACAAAATCAACACCCTGAAATTTTGAAGACTGATTCGGGCTTCATTTTTGCCTCTCAAAGACAAAGACAGACAAAAAGTAAATGATTTTTAGCAGATAATTAAAAAGGGGGGTGGCTCATCACAACTATCTTCACTTAGGATTAGTTTGCTTTCTTGTTCTATAAATGACAATTTATAGACCCAGAAAGACAATTACCACTTGTACTCACTCATAAGTGGTTTTTAAACATAAAGCAAAGAAAACCAGCCCACAAATAACAATCCCAGAGAACCTAGTCAACAATGAGGACCTTAAAAGAGACATACATAGATCTAATCTACATGGGTAGTAGAAAAAGACAAAATCTCCTGAATAAATTGGGAGCATGGGGACCTTGGGAGTGGGTTAAAGGGTAGGGGGAAAGTAGGGAAGGGAGCAGAGAAAAATGTAGAGCTCAATAAAAATCAATTAAAAATAGAAAAAATTAATTTCTAAAAGTCATTTGAAATTTTTCATTTTATGATGCATTTGTATCCATAAATTTATTGCAATATGGTAAAATATCATGAGTGTATATAATATTCAAGGGAAAATGTAAGTTGTTTGGAAACTGATCGTAAATTAAAATATATTGCCCAGGATCATACACAATCAGACAGTGCCATAGCTAAGACCTGATAATTTCCTGCTGAAAGACTACATCTCCCAGCTTCCCTTGAGAACTATGTTAGTCATTCCTGCCCTTATAAAAAAACTTAGCCTATCTTCTTCTTTAGGCTTTTTACACCCCCCCCCCCCCGGTGGTGAATAAACAGGGTCCTGCCTAGGATTAGACGAGGCCTCTCTTTCAAACTTAAGTCTATCTAGAGCTGCCTCTTAAACAACGTAACAAGATCAGAAGACCAACTGTCTTTCTAGTGATTAGAAGTGGCGTCTGTGGTGTGTCATGTCGTATTCACTGACTTACAATACTGGTTACATGAATCTTCACAAGCCCAGGTGAGACAGAACTGTCTCTGCTGTTTTTCCTGCCAGATGCAGTGGTAAGGTTACTCACCTCTCTGCCTGGGACGGTCTAACTCTCCCAGATTTCTGAAGGACAGCTTTGCTCACAGTGTTCTGAGTTGGCTGTCTGTTTAAAATCTGAGTGTTGAGTGCGCCATTTCACAACCTCCTGACTCAGGGCTTTCTGCTCAGGAGTCTGCTGAACATCTGTAAGGATTTTCTCTTTGTGTGCAATAAACATCTTTCCTCTCATTGCTCTCTACATTCCCATTTTCTTTGACTTTGAGAACTTTAATGAATCTTGTGGTATCTTTTCAGTTAATATTTGTTTCCTGAGATTTGGGATGTTTTCAGCAATTATTACTTTATGAACTTCAAATGAGATTTGTGCCCCTTTCTCTTCTTCTCCCTCCCTCCCCAGTCCACACTCTTCTTCCTCTCCATTTTTAAAACTTTTGTCTCTCTCTGTCATCCCACTCTACCTACCCCCTCTGGATGTTGTGTTATTATTTTTGTCTTGCTTTTTTTTTAACTTGTTGATGTCCCATTGTCCCTTAGGCTGTCTTAGCATCTTTTTTTCATTCTTTTCCTTTCTCTTCTCAGTTAAGTAACTCGAAATGACCTGTCTTCAGGGTCGCCGATTCTGCCTTCTGCTCTATCATGTCTGTTGTTACAGGTATCTGTTTTATTTTTCCACACTCTTATGCAACTCCAAGACTTAGGTTATTGTTGGTCATTTAAATACTTTTCATTTTAAGTAAAACATCTTGCTTGTTTCATTGTTTTCCTAGACGAGTTTTCTATGCTGGTTCTGTTGTACCTTGTGGGACGTTTTTGAAGGTGGCTATTGAATTGCTTGGCTGGCACTCGGAAGAGCTCCATTCTGGGGGAACTGGCTGGTGGCACAATGTTAGTTGTCTGTGGTCATACTCTCATGACTCTTTTGGGCTCTGCCGCACTGCATTGGTGTCAATAAAACAAAGCTGTAAACATCTTTGTCTGTCGTAGTGACTGAAAGATAAAGGGCTGTTGGATCTCGGTGTGATGAGATCGCCTTCAAGACTGCACTGGAGCAGGAGTGGGGTGAGTTCATATGTCTCCTGCTGACTGCATAAGGGAATGCAGGGGGGACCCCAAGGTTGATGAGCATACTATGAAGGGTTTGTGTTAGCATGAGTTCATGAGGTCAGTGTAGCCTCTGGGTACTCACTTGGCTCCCGGAGCTCAGCTGGTAAGATTAGTACTTGGGGCAAATGTCTACTTCTCAGACCTTTGCTGAGTCTCTGTAGAAAGTATGTTAGTAGGTGTGCAGACTAGTGTGGTTCATTGCTGGTGCCCAGGAGCTCTCTCACTTGGACATAGAGTAGGTCTCTGGGCAGGTAGGACTATCCCTGAACTGTGCCTGCATGTGGCTTGGACTGTCTCCCTCCCCGCTGCTCCAGGTTTACAGCAAAGACTGAGCCTGTATGGTGCTTCTGGAAGTTTAGATGTACGTGGCTTGGCAAGTCTCTGAGTGGCCAGGACTTCTATTATCTTAGTAAGAGGCCCTCCAGCCACGTTGCAGAGCCTGTAAGACTGATCTTCCAGGACCTAAGTGGGTGGACCTATCAACTGGGGCATGGCTTAACAAATAATTCTACTGTTAGAACCAAGGTCATGTAAGGTTGGATCTAAGTCCACAGAGGCTAAAATCTATTTCTGACTCTGTACATGGTCAGCAAGCCTGGTGTGTTGGATGTGAGCCCAACTTCCTAAAATATGCCTCTTCTTTCTAGGGCTACACAAGGATTTCGCTACCTCCAGCTGGATCTCAAAGTCTCCCCCCACCCAGCCAATCCCCCCAAAGCACTTTGTGTATGAATGGTTATCAAATGTTTGTTACTGTGGGAATGCTTGTCATCTTTCTGCCACTGTTCTCAACCCTGTTGTTGATTAGTATAAAATCATATCTTATCAATTCCACTTTTTAAAAAATGTCTTTTTTTACAGCAAGGATGGCTCATGCTTCTATCTCAGTGTCTGATCATAGAAATCTGGCATTGTTTTCTCTCCCCCCCCCCAATCTTTTAGTTCCTCATAACCAAAGTTGATGGAATTTCCTTCAGTACAGTTCTTGTGAGCTTTGTGTTTTCCATGACACTAACTGAGCATCACTCTTACCCCCAAAGTCATAACTACAACATTTTTCAAAGAAATGTCTATATTCCAATTTACCTGTGAAATTTGTGTGGTATACTCCCTTCATGAACTTAGAATCCTTTGTTGAGTTGAGCATGTTGTAAAATCCAAAGAAGCATTTCCAAACCGCCTCCATCATCTCTGTTAACACCACTTTGTGTTGAATACTCGGCTGAGAGTGGATCATGGGATTTAGTTTCTGAATTCCGCTCGTAAAGCTGATAATCTCTTTCAGTGGAGGGTTAGAACGGCGGCCTGGGCAGAGTATATTTAGAAGTAAACAGGAGGTAAGAGGGGGCCAAGCATGTACAGACTATTTTATAAAAACTAGAAAACATGGACTCCAGGTGAGCAGTCTTAAGGAGAAACTTTTCCATCTGATCAAGGTTGATGAAAGTGATTTTGAAGAAGTAAAATCTTCGAGACTAAAGAAATGTGATTCACCGCACAACCAGGACTTTAAATAGGAACAGGCACGGGCAGGAGAGAACATGAGTTGTGGTATGCCCAGCTATACTTTATTGGCTGTAAAATGACGGAGCCGTGTTCTAATTGCTTCTGCATTTTCAGGTGAATGTGGAAAGCAGTCTTACACTATCAGAGAAGACTTGGGGATGTAGAAAAGGTTCAAAAATAAGGATCTGAAGAGAGGTGGAGTATGTATCCATTCACAAGTCATGGTTGACAGCCTAGGATCCGTGAGGCATCACTTTTCTAACCCTGAAGTGAGCCAACATTCTCCAGGCATGTTTGATCACTCAGCTGTGAACTTACAGTTATCTTTAAGGTAGTGTTTCCTCAGTCACTTCAGGGGCAAGACAAAGGTGCAGAGCATTGCTTTGTGATTGGTGATAGGTGTCTGCCGTACTGCATCCAGTTAAGGAGAAGGCCCGTGAGACCATAAGCCCTCCCCCAACTTCTTCTCTATCCTTACCTGTTATAATCCAGTCATGAAAGTTTTATTATTTGTCTTTAAAAGCTGGCATGCTAAGCCGTCCAGTCTAGTTCTGAAATGTGAAGCTGCCGATGGAGGGGAGCAGCCTCTCCCCACGGCTGTCGCACTGAATGTGACCTGCACTGCTTCTCCGTGAGGAGTTTCTTCCTCCCACTTCTGCTGGATGAACCGCCACTAAACTGACAACTGTTATAAGCAGGATTTTAAAAGGTATTTTGTTTTGGTTGTTGCTGCTGTTTGGTCTTTTGAGACAGGGTTTCTCTGTCTGTCTTTAGGACAGCCCTGACCATCCAAAAACTCACTCCGTAGACCAGGCTGCCCTTGAACTCACAGAAGTCTGCCTTGCTCTGCCTCCTGAGTGCTGGGGTTAAGGTGTGCGCCACGACTGCCTGGCAAATGATTTAATCATAAATTCAAAACACAGAGTTGAAAACTCTGTGGAGACTGAAATCGGCTTTAAAAAGTCACAGAACTGATGCATTCCAAATGTCAACTTTGTTTTAAAAAAATGCCATTTTTTTTTTACTCATACATTTAAAATGAATACAGCTCCATCCTCAGTATAAAAGACAGGGGAACTTGAGACTTAGATATTAGAACAGCAACAAGAACCATAAGAATAGTCCCAGGAGGCAAGAAGGATCCAAAAGGCCACAGGCCACCTGCTCTCCCTGCTAGGAGAGCCACCGAGGGCCAAGCCCTCAGTTCCTTCAGGATCAGTAGGCTACACTGGTCTTCATCTGAGTGTGTCTTCAACTACCACCCTGTGTTTAATCTGCTAAAGATTGCTACCACATTTGGGTCAGCCTTTTCTCAAAAGCTACAAACTACATAAGGTCATCTCCAGCACTTCCTTTGCTTGAATTAATGGAAGTGATCTGAAACACAAGTGACTAACAAATTTCACCAGCTACTGAGTGATATGGTTATCATTGACTCTAAGGCCAATATGAAGTTAACTGAGATAAAGAACTTATTTTCATATAAAATACTTAGTTCCAAGTAGATGAGCCAAGAATCTAACAGTGACATAGGCAAGCTCATGTGTAAAACAGTGTCTACTGTAAATAGAGTAGGGTAGAGACAAGAGTAGAATTTTTTTAAAAATCAGTCTTATTAATAACCTCACCTCAGACATTACTAATGTCTCTCAGACAAGTGATTTAGGATTCTTGGTGGTTTATTGAAAATCCCTAATTTCCCTGTGGAGGAGCCAGTCTGCCTTAGCACTCCAGCCAAGGTGTCCCGCCCATTGCAGACTCATTATCCCTTGAGGATGCACTGACAAAGGCCTGCTGTTTACACGATTGCTAGCTTCACTGGACAAATAAAACCCTCTTCGCTGAAAGAACGTTGACCATAGGTTTCTTTATTCCTTACTATGAGTAGTAGGTGGTTGGCAGAAAGTTCTCTCTGTCGGTGAGCACTGATGCTGGGTTCTCTTTTGCTGGTTCTTTCACCATGAACACTAGTTTCTTCTGAAGATTACTCTTAGCACCAACTAGCCAATCCTTTCACTTCTGGTCATCAGTCTGTTTCTGAAACACTGATGCTAAGTTTTTAGAAAGTGTCATGGAAATGATCCTGCAATATCGCTCATTGTATAGTGATTAGTATGTGGAAGAAAGGTAGGGGGACACTTCCCTGGATTCCTTCTTCCAGATGAACAGCTCTTCAATTTACCCTTTGTGTTTCCTTTCATTTTAATTCATTTAATTTTCTTTAAAAAGATTTGCTTTTATTTTGTCTGTGTATGTGTGTTTGTATATGCACATGTGTGTATTTGTGCCTACGGAGGCCAGAAGTGGATGTCGGTCTTCATGATGGAGCAACAAGCACATTAACCTTCACCCTCCATATTTCCAACAACAGCATTATCGAAACTCACCCTTATACTTCAAACTTCTTAATATGACTTTCTAGTCCCTTTACCAACCATTTCCATTTCCATTTTCTGCCACTTACCTCTATTATTGCTATAATCCCATCTGCAATACTGAGCATTGTTATTAAAGATGAATACTTCTTTTGTAATTCTATCCTTGATTTATGGTGTTGCTTTCTGAACAACATTTGTCTGACAACAAATAATTATTTCCAAGTTTCTCAACTAGCATATTCTATTTACTTTAGAGTTTTTGTAGGGTTATTTTACTAATTAAAACTTGATATCATATTTATAGGTCTGATAAGCACTTATGTTTATCCATGTAACTGTGTGTCTGTGTGCATCTGTCCCTGAGCATGGACCAGTGTTGTGAACTCCTTGAGCATGGACTAGTGTTGTGAACTCCTTGAGCATGGACTAGCTGTTGTTGACCTTTTATTGTTGTTGATGACCTGTACAGTATCTTGGCAAATGGAAATCACACAACTCAGAAAATACTGTGAAGAACACCATGCCTTGTTCTTTCCTCTTGTTGCTGTTTCTTGTCATATGTTAGGTTTCTTGTTATTATCTGCTCATAGAATTTTGCAAGGTTAGATTTAGGATCAATAAAGTCCAAAGACTTTATTTTTAAAACCAACCTTTATTTTTAAAAATGAGTTTATAAGTGATTATACTATTCAAAATGATCTTCAGATTGAAAATTATATTGCGTATTGCCATGATAATATCTCAAAAGCCCACTGCCTATTCAAAATCAATAATTCTCATGGATATGTTGAATACAGCTTGCATTTTATACTTTTTATAAATATGTACATACCAATGCATAAGTTATGCTATTATTCTGTTTTTATAAATATTTAAATGTTATCATTTAAACTTACATTTTTCTTATTACTTATAGTTCTCAATTTTTTTGTATGTATGTGTGTGGTTTATTCAGACATGGTTTCTCTGTGTGGCCTTGGCTGTCCTGGAACTCTCACTGTAGACCAGGTTGGCCTTGAAGTCACAGAAAGCCACCTGCCTCTGCCTCTCAAGTGCTAGGATTAAAAGCGTGCACCACCTTATAACTGTCAATTCTTATAGCCTAAGTTATTTATTCTAATTGATATTCTCTAATGTAAGTTATTTCTAATTAAGTCATTTGTCAGTCAGAGGATCTATTTTTAATCCTCACAATAAACATTTTGATAAGCATAACTATACATGTTTTTGATGCACAGCTGAAAGGGTTTATCTCTATGTTATATTTATATGTTACAGATGTTACAACATTTTCTGATTTAGTAAATGAGGCCAGCTTGCTCTACAAGGTTGTATTAGTCAATTTTTCATTACTATAAAAAATATATCAGAGACAAGTTGTTTTAGTTTGCTTTCTGTTTCTGTGGAAAAACAAACCAACCAACAAACAGACAACGTGGGTGAAGGAACAGATTTATTTGACTTAGAGGTCCCAGTCCATCATGGTAGAAATGCGAGGTAGGAACCGATAAATGGAAATTGAACCAGAGACCATGGGGTAATTCTGCTCACTGGCTATCTTTTCCTGTGACTGCCTCAGCTGCCTTTCTGATATATCCCAGGCTCACCTTCCCAGAGATAGTACCTCCCAGGGTATGCTGAACATTTCTCCTCTATCATTAAGCAAGAAAATGTCCCTCAGACATGGCCACAGGCCAATTGGATATAGGCAATTTCTCAGTTGAGGTTTCCTCTTCCCAGCTGACTCCAGTTCATGCCAAGATGACAAAAACTAGTCACACATAAAGAAGCCCACTTGTCTCCCAAATCTAGGTCAAAGGAATGACCCTGACACCGGCTTGGCTCCGGCAAGGGTCCTCTTGAGCCCATCACATCATAGCCCGTTGCACAAGCACTTTCCAGCAGAAGTGAGCACATTGCCAGACTTGAAGGCCCAGAGAAATCCAGGACTCGGGCTCAGGTTTTTATAATGACTCACTTTCAAGAGAACTGAGGGATTCCACAAGAGCAGTGGTTCTCAACTTTCCTGATGCTGTGATTCTTTAATAAAGTTCCTCATGTGGTGACCTGCAGCCATAAAGTTATTTTCATTGATACTTCATAACTGCAATTGTGCTACTGTTATGAATCGTAATGCAAACATATTTAGAGATAGGTTCGCCAAGGGGGTTCCAACCCACAGGTTGAGAACCATCATAGTAGAGCCACAATAATCCTTTCTGAGAAATGTTTTCCGAATCGCCCACAGACTTCCCATTGTGCATCACTTCTCAATTCCTGCACATGAAAAACCAAGAATAGATCACACTGGAGATTATAAAATCCATATCTATACCACAGCAAGCATCTTATAAACTATAAGAACATGAAGTAATTATATCTCTGTAATGTATAACTGATGGTTGGGCCACACTAGAATGCCACACACACCGCTTCTGTCAATATATGTCAATCCACTCGCTGCCTGTCTCATTCTGGCTCATGGTTGGTAACTGCATAGGCTTAAGACTCTTTGAGACAGACTTACCGAAGAACAACACTACTCTGAGGTATTTCTCTTACATTCGGCCTCAGTCATTTTGGAATTGTGTTTGTGGATCATCTAAACATTGGAGAGGATACTCTCACAGTTTCTGCTATTAACCCCCATTCTCTGTTCATCGTGGCTGGCTGTTGTATCTAATCGTAATGTTCTGCCCATTTTAAAGTAATCAAAACTGTGCCTACACTGGATCCTGTCTCTTCTCTTAAAATGCAAGCAGGTCCCTTGAGTTGTTCTTCCCGGGCCTTTGGATGCTCTTCCTGCCTAGCTCTCTCTCTTCCAGCAAGAACTTCCTATGAAGACAGTATGAATTCCTAACAAGACTCCTTCCAACAAGAACAGGCCTTGAGCTCGCCTGCTTCTCTATCTCCCTAATGTTTCTCAGAGCTTCTTCCTAAGCATAATCTGGCACTCCTGTACTGGTTAGCTGACTCATCACCGTCTCAGTGTTGGGAGCCCTGGGCCATAGACCTGGGAAAAGATTCCATTCACTGCCTCCACCCACCTTAGTCAGCAGCAGCAGCCCTGGCACCTGGGGCATCCACCCTCCACAGGTTCAGCACAGACTCATGTCCTGGCAGCTTCTGTGCTCTTGACTTCCAGGGTGTTGGCCTTTTAACACCTGGATAGAAAATTTGGGTGGAGCACATATACTATGAATCATCCCAGAACAGACACTCCCTAGAATGAGAAATACCACTGCCAGGCAAGGTTCCAGTTACCTGCTATGGCCACAGGCCCTTCAAGGAGGAAATACTATTTTATATGTTACAGTAGCACTGCCACCATTGCCATCACTGAGCATGGTAGCCCATGCTTGAGTGAGCAAACAGCAAATTGTCTAGCCTGGCTTCATATGAGGATCTTGGCTAGTGGTTAACTAACCTAGCTGACCATGAGAGTAATCCAGAAGGCTCACTACTGTTCAAGCACCTCCATTAGAAAAAAACTAATGGCCCCAAGTAGGATGAGCTATGCTCTGTTTTCCTCATTGAGGCGACTATTTAGAGATACACTGTGAACTGAGAACAGAAAAACATACATAATATATGGATGACTAAGCAACTTTAGGGAACGCTAGACAAGAATAGGAAATTCTAGAAGACCTGGTTTTATTGCCTTTAAATGCATCTATATGAACAAGAGAGTATTACTCAGCTCTCCTGACCCCATGTGTGTGTGTGTGTGTGTGTGTGTGTGTGTGTGTGTGTGTGTGTGTGTGTGCGAACATGCATGTTGACCATAAGTGTGTTATGTGTATGGGATGGACATGTATCTACAAATGTGTGTAGACATGTAGCTGTGTGTTATGAGGCCACAGAATAAGCTCTGGTGTGGTTCTTCAGGTTCCATCTATTCCATCCATTTGTTTATGAGGAAAAGTCTCTCCCTGACATGGAACTCACCATGTAAGCCAGACTACCTGGCTAGTGAGCCACAAGGACTGTCCCAGCCTCTCCAGCACCGATTCACATGTATGTGCTACCTGCCTATATTGTGAAACTGGGTTCTGAGGAGAAACCCAGGTCCTCATGCTTGCAAAGCAAGCACTTTACCAGCTGAGCTATCTCTCTTCAGGCCCTGGTTATTAATTTTTGCATAGCATGCAAAGTAATAGGTTTCAGTGTGATGTTTTTATGAATCAGTGTCAATATACTTCATTTGCTCTCCCACCAACCGCCTTTCTCTGCTCCTCCTGCCCCACTTGTCCCCCTGGTTACTCCCATAGTCTTGTTTTGCTTTCTTATCTTAAAGGGCAAAGGTTTTTGCCCTTTCCTTCCCCTATCATCATTCCCTCCTCTCGTATATTCTCCTTTACAATTTGATGATTTACAGATATATGCATACACTCTTGCACATCTGTATGTGCAGACACACACACACACACACACACACATTTAAATTTATATTCCACATATGAGAGAAAACAGTAGATTTGTCCTTTTGAATCTAGTTACAGAACTTAACGATTTCCAGTTCCATCCATTTCCCTATGAAGGGCATTGTTGAACCCGGCTTGTGATGTTTGAGAGGACTAAAAGAAACCTGTGAGTAAATGGGCCTGCGGCTCCTACATTTGTTCTTCATTAGCTCCTGTATTCCTTCTTTTGGGAACTCTCTATGCAGCTCATCGGCCTATTTATGGAGTGGATAATTTTTTATTAAAACATAATCACTTCATTTCCTTTCTTTCCTTTACTTCCTCCAACAACTTGGAGGCTTTGGTGTTTAAGTTTGGAAGATCTGCCAGACGGTAGTGGCGCACTCCTTTAATCCCAGAACTCGGGAGGCAGAGACAAGCAGATCTCTGTGAGTTCAAGGCAAGCCTGATGTACAGAGGAAGTTCTAGGACAGGCTCCAAAGTTACAAAGAAACCCTGTCTTGAAAAACCAGAATAAAAAAGTTTTAAAGATCTTTCTAGACCCTCAATATTTATTGTCTGTCTGATGTAGAGTTGGTGTGATGACTAAAATTTGTTGTCATCTCAGTAAGCCACTGGACATGTCTCTTTCATAATTTCTTCTTCTTCTTCTTCTTCTACTTCTTCTTCTTCTTCTTCTTCTTCTTCTTCTTCTTCTTCTTCTTCTTCTTCTTCTTCTTCTTCTTCTTCTTCTTCTTCTTCTTCTCTGAATATTGGAAACAAGAGATATTTCCATATTGATTTTATGGGGCTCCCTGCTAAGCTCTAAGAAGAGACTTCGGACTTCTGAATAGTGTTAGGTCTGGTAAAGAGTAGGACTTTTTGAGTTAGAGTAAATGAATTTTACATTATAAGGTGAAAACGAGCCTTCAAGATGCAAGGTAGAAGGTTATGGATAAAAAAATAATGTGTTTTGGTATCAACTTGCCAACGAGCAGTTGCCAATTTTTATTTTTCAATATGTATGTATGTATTCATGTAGAGGCATGTATGTTCCATAGGACATGTGTGGAGGTCAGATGGTAATTTGGAAGGGTCAGTTCTCTGCGTCCCTCATGTGGATCTGGTCACTGATCTCAAGCCATCAGAAATGGTTTAAAATGCCTTTACTTGATAAGCTGTCTCACCAGCTCAAAGTAGGTTTTTGGTGATGAATATTGACCATAAATGTGAGAAGATCTATGATGACCTTGGACACAAGTCACTTGGGCATGTCTGTAAGGGAGTTTCTTGATTAGGTTAACCCTTCTTCACTCTGAGAGGCATCATCCCATGGGCTGGCATCCTACTGTGAATGACAAAGAGCAAAGAAGCTGAGCACAAGCATTCTCCACCCTCCAGTTCTCATCTGTAGATTCAGGATGAGCCGTAGCCACTGTGATTTCCCAGACATAACAGACTAAACTTTGGAAGTGCAAATCCAAATACACTCTTTCTTAAGTTGTCTTTGCCATATATTTCATCACAGCAAAAAGAAAAGGAACCACTGACGGGATCTTCCCATCTCACTTAACCCAATCTAGACAATGTCTCCCCAACATGCCCAGAGGTTTATCTCTTAGGTGGCACTTTATCTTGTCAAGTTGACGATCAGTATTAACCATTATAGTTTTCTTTGTGTGTGTGTGTCTGTCTTTATAAGGTTTGGGGACCAGCGTAATACTGAATTTATAGAGTGAGTTTGTTTGTTGTGTCCTTGCTGTTCTGTTTTGTGGAACAGTTTAAGGAACACTAATATGAACCCTTCCTTAAAGGTTCATCTCAGCAATGGATTTGTCGATTCTGGGTTTTTCTTTGTGGGAAGCCTTTATCACTGCCCAAATAAGTCTGTCTGTTGAGGATCTATTTGATTTATTTCTATATTGTTGATTTGATTTTCTTATGTTTCATATACCTGGGAATTTATTCATTTCTTCCAGATTTTCCAGGGGTTTTAATATAAATTTTCAAAATACTGTCCAGAGCTTCTCTGGATTTCCCTGGTCCCTGCCGTGGTGCCTTTTTCTTTCATCTGAAATTTTGTTTTCTTGGAATTTCTATCTCTTTCTTTTTGTTAGTTTGATAGCAGTTTGTCAATATATTTTTTAATATTTTAAAAGAACTATCTTTCTTATTAATTCCATAGATTGCTCATTTGGTCTCCAGTTCATTAATTTTGGTCTTTAATATCTTTAATATTTCTTTCTTCTGGTAGCTTTGGGCGTTGATTTGTTCTTGTGTTTCTAAGACCTTGCAATGAAAGATCTGGACATTTAATTGAGAACTTTTTGATGTTTTAAATTTTTGTGCTTTGTGCTATAAACATTCAGATGTCAGAATAACTGTGATACGGCATTGCTGTTTTCTACTTGCTTTATATCTTGACGTCCATCTTTGACTTTCATCTTTGGGTGCCTATGGTCCTGATGAGCCTTTCCTGGAAACAACACAACTTGGATCTTGCTAATAGAGCCGGTCTGCATCTTTCAAATGGTACACTGAGACCGTTTGCACTTAATGCAGTTATTGAGGCTATTTGCTAATTACTCATTCTGTTAGCTGTTCCTAGGCTGGTTCGATTACATTTTGTTCTTTACTTTCTCCCCTGGCGGTATCAGGGGTTTGCTGGTTTAGTGTGTTAGCAGTGATAGGTTCCATCCTGGTCTCTTTTGTTCATCTATTACTCTTGTGAATTTAATTCTCTCATGTGTTTTCTTCCTCCTACATGTGCAGAGTTCCTTTATGTTTTTACTACAGTACTGTCTTGACTGTTATGAATTTTCTTAGTTTGTAATCCTTTTTGAAATAACCTTAATTCTCCATCTTTTAATTATTTATTTATTTACTCTGTGCGCGTGCATGTATATGTGTGCCATGACATTCTTATGGGGATCAGAGACCAACTTGAGGGCATCAGTCTACCATACAGCCTCAGAGGATGGAATTCAGATGGTCAGAAATGGCTGTCAGCTTCTTCGCCCCTGAGCATTCATGTAGGTTCTCGTCATTAGTATCTGAGGGGTTACTAGATGCAGCAATCCTTGTTGGAAACTGCTTGGCTTTTGTTTCTTGTTAAAGTGTTGTCACTATTATTGTTGTTGCTCTTGTATGTGTTAGTGTACATAATGGGCACAGATGTCGTTTCAGGCACATAACATGTTCAGCACCCTTGTGGAGATCAGAGGACAAGTCAGGTTCTCTCCTCTAGGTAGGTTACAGGAATTTAACTAAGGTCATCCGGCCTGTATGGAAAGTTCCTTTACATGCTGACTCATCTCACCTGTCCATTTGCTTACTTCTGCAGCCTGAAATAAATTATGTCATACTTTCCTGATGTTTAGTTTGCTGATAAGAGATCTGGTGTGAAGGAGATCATGTCTTTTCCTTTGTAGTGAATTGTAATTTCCCACTTACAGTTTTTAGTATTGTTGCCTCGTATTTTTAATATCTTGATGGTGCTGTCATAGACAGGTTCCTTGCTGGTTGTGTTTTCTGGGTGCTTGTAAATGCTTCTTTTGCTTGGATATTTACTTTCTCTATGTTTGGGTAATTCTCTGTTATAATTTTATTAAATAGATCCTCAGTGATACTCTATCTCAACCCTCACCTTCTTCATTTACCTTGAAGATTCTCAGGTTGGGTATCCTGAGAATGTATCCCAGAATGCTTGGAAGTTTTGATCATTCGTATTTCTTTATTTTTTCTTTTAATGTAGCTGAATGTATTGTAGCCTGGATCTTGTCTTCCCTCCCTCAAATGATGTCTTCTGTTTGTGCTTCTTTGTTAATGATACTTTCTTACTGTGTCTTTTATCAGGTTTGTCAGCTTTCATTTTTAGCATTTCTGATTTTGGGGTTTGTTGTTGTTTCTTTGTTTTTGTTTGTTTTCATAATTTCAGTTTCCTTGATGAATATTTCTCCATGACTTTTTTTCACTTCCATAATGGTTTACCTTTTCATCAACTTTGACTGTCTTTTCTCATCTAGGTACCAAGCTGATTGTCTTACTTCATTCATCTGCTCATTTGAACACTCTATGTAATTGGTCACCAATCTTCTTCACAAGTAGGATCCTCAGTGTTTTTCTAGTATTTCAGTTAAGTCATTATCTTTAACACCCCTCTCTACTTTCTTAAAGAAACAACTCACTACCGTTAGCTCATCAGAACATGACTTACTCTCGAGCTATTAATTCCGCTTCACCATGTCTAAAAGCTTCAAATTCCTATGACACAAACTTGTCCAAAGCAAATTTATCCCCAACATTGAAAGACTGACCTAAAATTAGACATCTATGATAGTTTGAATTAGAATGACCCCATGTGTCCATATATTTGAATGCCTAGTCCCCAGGAAATGGAACCCCTTGAAAGTATTAGAAGAATTAAGAGGTTATGGTCTTGGAAGAAGTGAGTCATAGTTGGTGGGCTTTGAAGTTTCAAAAGCCAGGCCCAGTTTCTCTTTCTGCCTGCAGGTTAGGATGCTCTCAACTACTTCTCCCGTGCAATGTGTGCTGCAATGTTCCCCCACCATGATGATAATGGACTAACTCTGAAACTGTAAGCAAGCCCCCAACTAAATACTTTCTTTTATAAGGGTTGCCTTGGTTATTGTATCTCTGCACATCAATAGAACAATAACTAATAAAGAAGTTGATACCAGAAGTGAACCAAAAAAGCAATCAAGTCAAGAGCTCAGTGACCTCTTCTGCAGGAGCTTGCTAAATAAAATTGTTGAGAGTAGTGCAGACAATGAAGGCCCCAGCTGGGGAGTTTCAGAGTGAAAGCAAGGACTCTACTGGGACATTTGTGTGAAGAATCTGTGATGCCTGTCCAGTCAGAGATGAAAAATCAGCTGTGATTAACAAGAGCTCAGAACGACTGAAGCAAAACCTTTGCTTTGCTGGGAAAGTGGACGCTGGTCAACTAAGGCTGAAGAATCAGCTATGGTTAAAAAAAAAAAAAAAAAAAAAAAAAAGCATCACTGAGGTGAAATCTTTGGTCTGCCCCAAGACTGTATGTCTTTAAAGAGAAAACTTTTAAAGTGTTTGAATATGTAAGGCTGTAAGGACTTTTAAGTATGTAAAATGTTTTGTATTGTGATATCTTTTTTAATGTGTGGTCTTGAGGATGAACAAAGGTTGTGACTTGGCAGTGAGGTGTTTGTGTGTCAAGTTGGCAAAGGTTCAGTTGTGCTGGCTAGTTTCATGTCAACTCGACACAAGCTAGAGTTGTCAGAGAGGAGGGAACCCCAACTGAGAAAATGTCACCATAAAACTGGGCTGTAGGTAAGCATGTAGGGCATTTTCTTAATTAGTGATTAAGGGGATTGATGGGGGAAGGCCCAATCAATTGTGGGTGGGGTCATCTGTGGAATGGCAGTCTAAGAAACGAAGCTGAGCAAGCTACAGGGAAGAGGCCAGTAAGTAACACTCCCATCACGGCCTCTGCATCAGCTCCTGCCTCCAAGTTCCTGCCTTGTTTGATTTCCTGTCCTGATATGGAAGCATAAGGCAAACATGCACTTTCTTCCACACTTGCTTTTGGTCATAGCCTTTCATC
Organism: Ondatra zibethicus; assembly: GCA_004026605.1. Lineage (NCBI taxonomy): Eukaryota > Metazoa > Chordata > Mammalia > Rodentia > Cricetidae > Ondatra > Ondatra zibethicus. Next base: position 60,188 of record PVIU01006569.1, read on the forward strand.
ACTCTCACAGGAAGTAACCCTAACTAAGACAGAAGTTGGTCCCAGGTACTAGGGCATTGCTGTGACATCCCTGACTGTGTTGTTTGTTTCAGGACAATGCAAGGTTTGAGACTTGGGGTAGAAAAGTGATTGGATGCTTTAAGCAGGGCTTAATCAGCTATCCTAGAAGGAGCATGGAAGATAGCCCTGAGGACCGTTTGAACTCTGGAGACCCAGATTAAGAAGTTTCGGAGGGAAAGGATATTAGTGAGTAACCTAGAGACCATTCTTGTAGTCTTTTGGCAAAGAACGTGCCTGGTTTTTGCCCTTGTCCTCAAAAATCTGCCTGAGGATAAACTGAAGCATTTGGCTTAATGGCATTGGCACCTCTGACTATAAGAAAGCCTAGTATTGACTGTGACTGTGTTGTGTGACTACTAGTCACTCTTATGAAGGTCTATAATGAGATGGAGCAAGCTGAGCAAGAAATAATTCAAATTTTACAGTTTGAAGGAAAAAGGAGCACTAGGAAATATAATATTTGAGCCAAGTCCAGTGTTCAAGGAAATAAGAAGATTAAAGAAAAGCCCACTGTTAAATGGAAGAAAGGGAGTGGTGACCTCAGGCCAAGACCCCACTCAGTTAAGCTTCCATCTTGTGAAGAAGACTTAAGAAAGGCTTAAGCAGCGAAGGAAACCATCAAAAACAGAAAGCTGATGCCAATGCGATTGAAAGAGGGGGCCATGTTCCAGCCCCAGCAAGCAGTAGCGCTTGGCAGTTTTGGCCACTTGGTTCTGGCTTTAGTGTCAAGGATACAAGAAGGGGTTGTGAAATCTTCCTCAATGTCTAGGAAAGCAGCTGAGGCCAGGCATGTGTCAGGGGTGTGCTTGCATGGAAGCCATCATTTATGCTTTCTCTTACAGGAGCTGCCTTCGTCATGGTGTCCCATCACAGCAAGAGAATAGTGATGAAGACAACATCCAATTCCTCTAATCAGTCTTTTAAGATGCTTATAGATACCGGGGAAATACTCTTTTCCATCATTGCAGAAAGCAGTGGATCCTTCTGTCATTCATTAAGAGGTTATTTTGAAAACCTACTGTGGGAAATCCACAGGTAAAGACCGAAGATGGAGACTTAATTCCAATTTAAATTAAACCTACTTATTTTTACTGCTAGCCTTAGAGCCAAGCAGCATGCTGTGCCAAAGGGAGTTAAAAGAAGGTGGATACTTAAGGTGTACAATACAATCAATCGCCTATGGAATCCACAGCTGGCAAGAAAATTGTCTTACTCCCTTCTGTTTCTCTTTCCTGTTGTATAGTAATAAAAAGACCATGTCAACCCAGACCCACAGTGATTGGGGAGTTTACAAAAGAGAAAGCAAGTGGTTAAATCCCTCACAACAGGAACACCATTATCCTATTTTTATCTGACCTGCAGGCCACTAGGATCTCACAGGCATTCTGGGGCAAAGTCAATGGCCCTAAGGAATGGCTAAGTTTCTTTAGCCATCGCAGGGGACTTATGTGTGAATTCTTACATAGATACGAGCACTCAAGGTGAACTGATTCTTATTGACTGGGATAGAGCAGGTAGTAACACAGTGCCATCAGGCTAGGACTGGCTGCCAGGTCCACACATTATAAGACCCTGATGGTATTTTCAGGAGTGTATTATACAGAGAACCATTAATCTGAGTTAAATTGATTGGATCTCCTATTTAAAAGACTTAGAAATTGTTGTCAGGTGAAGGTAGATTCAGGCCCTTAGAAATCATGATGTAGCAGCCAACAACATCATGAGGTGTTTTGTATTTAAGAACAATATGCAGAAGAAGTTGGATAGCATAGCAGATGAAGTAACAGTAGGCAGGAGGGGTACAGTAGGGAATTAGTTTATTTTTCTTGCAAGCAAAATGTTTTATTAGGATAACATTTTTGCATATGGAAAGTTTCTAAGGTAATTAATGTCAAATATGTTGACTTTTAAAATTGAAGACAAATGAAATCATTTCCAATTTATCTGTTTCTAAATATATGTCCTATTTTATAGCTAAAGTCAAGGTTGAATAATTTGTTCAAATTCAGATAGTGCACCAAGGGCAGAATGAGCCTAACCCAGGTCTTTACAGAATAGAAGTTAGCAGTTATAGCTCCCACAGGAAAATGTTATTCAACATTTCTGCAAAGCTCCCACCTTGTTTCCAAAGCCATGTAATGGAGAAGAACCCATGAAGAATGATGGGGGTTAAGAACTTCTATCTTACACAAGATGAGCAATTGCTTCAGATCTTATGAAGTTAAATAAATAGAACATACTTGCATGGAAAGAAAAACAATGATGATGACAGCCCCGCACTATGATTTGCTCTTAATGGCTCATAATGTTTTCTGGCAGCAGACTTCCTTAACTTGCAGAAGGAGCCCTTTGAAAAATAACAAGATCATCTCCAAATGCCAAAGACATCTAGTTCATTTTAGTTTGGGTGCTTTTCAGTGAGAATTAGGACTTTTTAATTCTCAAAGAAGAAGCTTGTTCTTAAGAGCTTGATACAAATCAAAAGGAAAATGCAGTCTTATGTTTAATTCTATGTTCATTAGAAACTATAATTAAGGAGTATTGTACTAATCACTTAGGTAACTGGCAGAATTAGAAGTTTCCAGTTCTTCTCTTTGAGCTCTAGACAATAATGAACAGCTATCATTATCCAACAGCAATCCAGGGGCATTGGCAAATAATATTTAGAATGATATTCATTAAATAAATGGTTCCTGATTCCCGAGTGTGAGACTGAGTGGGTCTCTGCATCTATATTTATCTCTTGTGCATTTTGGGGGCTCTTTTTCTTCTCTTTGTTTGTTTTGTCTGATTTCATTGTGGCAGTTTTTGTTTTATCTTATTTTATTTTATTATTATCCCTTAGGAGCCTGTTTGCTTTGTAATGAGGAACAGAAAGAGGGTGGATACAGATGAGAAAGGAGGTGGAGAGAAACTGGGAGGAGCAGAGGAAGAGACACCATAATCATGACATATTACATGATAAAAAAGTCTATTTTCAATAAAAGGAAAATTTAAAAAAAGAAGAAGAAGAAGAAATACTACAGTTAGCATAACTGGGAAAAAAGAATTTAGCTGTAATTTTAAAAAGACAAAAGTCACCACATATACTTGTACAAAAATAATACACTCTGCCTTTAAAATTCTTTTCCCAATAAAAGATTGCATACAGAGGAAAAAATAAATTGCCCCTGTAAAAATCCCTGTAAAATTATTATAAACACATTTGCTTTCCATTCTGAATGCAGCCTAGTGTCATTAAACTAGCAGAATCAAATGTTGTTTTGGCCTGTTTTTGTTACACATTCTTTAGGCTTTATTAAGAAAATATTGGCACCGTCAAGGGTAAACTGCATGTTTCTGTTCTTTTTGAGAGTTTACAGGGACTTGTTTGCTATGTAGGGGCCAGTCATTTATTAATCTACTACAAAAAAAGTCAACCCTTCAGAGCCACGATTATGCAAAGTGGTCTGCTTCTGAGGACCTAATCATTCTACCTGCACTATTTGTTTAATTTTCAACCTTACTAAGTGCTTAGAAAACAAAATTAAACAGATCAAAGTTCTTGTTTTGAGTAGTTTAAGAGGAAGACAGACATATAAATCCCTTTGCAGGAATGTCATGCATAAGTCTGAAGACACAAAAACACAGATTTCACCTCAGTGTCTTTTGAGGCAGTGGAGAATGTACTTATTAACACAACATTAAGATGGTCAAGAAATATCATATATATTTCAGTGATCCTTTCTGCCCCCTGAGACCATATGGATGTCAGTGGTCCTCTGAAGGAAACCATGTGGACTTCCGTGATCCATGCTGCTGCCAACTGCTATGGGCAGGGAATCTTTTTTTGCAGTGGTGTCGATGACTGCAGACTCATAATTGAGAACGAGAGACATTGAAGGCTTCTGTGACACCCCCACCTCTAATGTGGCATGACCCTCCGTATGCTGTGAATATGTTTTATTACCACTGGTTAATAAAGAAGATGCTTTGGCCTATGGCAGGGCAGAATATAGAAGGCAGGAAATTCAAACAGAGAAAGAGAAAGAAAGAAAGGCAAATGCCACATAGCTGCAGAAGGAGATAGATGCCAGAACCTTACCAGTAAGCCACAGCCTCATGGCTATACACAGATTAATAGACATAGGTTAATTTAAGATATAAGAGCTAGCTAGCAATACACCTGAGCTGTTGGCCAAACAGTGTTGTAATTACTATAGTTTCTGTGTGATTATTTGGGTCTGGGTGGCCGGGAAACCAAAGTACAGTCTCAGTTTACACACCTTCAAAGAAGAAATAGTCCAGGCAGGAAGCTATTGAAGAGAGTCCTTAAAAGTTGTAATAAAGATACCGAAGTATGGTACTTCACAGTTGATGTCTTCTCTTACAGGACTCAGTTTAATGGGCTGGCCATTATGAGTTTGACTGTGCTCCAATGAGTATATGGGCAACACAAATTGGACCTGATGTATATTTTTTCTTTTCTTGTTTTTGGTGAACGAAGTCACAAGGGTGGGCAGGTAGATCTGGTAGGAATGGGAAGTGAGTGTGTGATGGGGAGTGCATGGCATGAAAATCCCAAATAATTATAAAAATATTATGTTCCATAAAGAACAATAACCTGAGGAATGGGAAAACATGAATTTGTTTTTAAAAATGCAACTAGAGAAATGGCCGTGGCAGTTGGGAAGAAGTAATAAAAATGAACAGCAAGACAGATATGTATTAACTCATTTAACGCATCTCATATCCTGTTATCTCATCTAATCCTTGTTTTAAATAAGTGTCATTAAAGCATGGTTAAGTCATTTACTTGGTGTCACTTGGCCAGATAGCAGAGGAAATAGAATAAGATTTTTTTTTATCTCCAACCTAGTTACTAATAAAACAAACATTCATTATCAAAACACCACTGCAATTTTGTCTCCAAAATGACATCTAATATGTGTGAAATAGAACCCCAAGACTTGCAGGAAATTTTCTTTAGAAACAGATGGTAATGATCTAATTGTCCTTGTCTCCACCTGCCAAGGGGGACTTTTAGCTTCTCACCTCTAACACAGGACAAAGAGATTCAAGGATATAACCAAAAGAACTATGGGTGACTTTTCCAGTAATTGGGATAGTGGTCATTTAATAAAAAATTTTACAAAACGAAGAAGCAAAAAGGAAAGGAAATATCATGGATTACTCCCAGGTATGGTGGAAGAAAAAGCTTATTATAGATATGTGGGAGAGCATAGTCAGATGCAGGAACATTTGGGATAGTTATAGTCAGACTGAAATGGCCTGTTGTACAATTTCTAATTAGTCTTAATAATAAAAGCCTGGAGTAAATGCTGAAAGATCAGAGAGGCAAAGGAGAAAGCCACAGCCAATTCTTATCTTGCTGACTTCTCAGATGAAAAAACGGTCAGCTCCTGTCTTCTCCCACCTTATATTCCTTTCTCCAACCAGTCATAACACTTCCTGTCTATCTGTACAGACCTCCAGATCTCTATGGTTAGCTATTGGCTAGCTATGCCCTCTGTCTTTAGGGAAGCTTTACTTGACAGATCATGAACAAAATATCACCACATTTCCCCTTTTTTGTCTAAAATAAAATAGATTATAACTAATATAATAAAATCTATATATACCATATATAGTGTATATAACCATAGTACAATAACTCTATACGATATATATAGGCAATAAATACATCAATAATGGCTAGTCCATTAGCAATTGACAGATTCATAGAAAATATTCCATATCTATTCTTTCTTGGTGAGTCCAAAGGGTTATACTTAATTCACTTTCTATTCTAACTTGCATTACCAAAACTATCTTTGTATGTCTCTCAATCTTATACACTTTACAACTCTTTAGTGAATTACTTTTCTGAATCTGATAACAAAAAAAACTATAACTATAAAGTCCATCGGAGACCTGAGAAGGGAATAATATTACCTGAGTAAATAGGAGGTGCAAGCAAGTGACTTCCAAAAATTGTGAGAAATGACAGAAACAGCTGACTGCCTAGACAGTCATCCAAAGTTCTCTGCAACGTTGAATCATTCCCCTTCGGCCTACAGGCCTAGAATATCTGACAGACTTTTCTGTGAAGCAGGATATTCTGAACAGCTCTCCTACCTTGTCTTGGCAGTTCTTTCTTCTGTATCCTGCTTGTCCAATTTAGGCAGCATACTATCAGCAGTTGAGGCAAAGCCCTTTCTTTCCCAGTGGCTAATGTTTGCCACAAAGAAAGCAAACTCCAAATGGAGTTTCTTTGATGCCCATCATCTTCTCTGAAATAGATTGGTGTTGCCAGCAGCAGGCATGCCTCATTGTCATTAAAAGAAAGGGAACCTATGTTATTAAAACATCTTAAATGCCATATTATGTAGATCTCTGAAGTGTTTGAAGACAACCTGTCTATCTAAAATATATCTCTGCTTGACCTTAAAAACGTGACCAAAAGTGACTGATTACTAACCTACATTTCCTTATTATTTCCTCCTAAATAGTTGGCAATAATAACTTCCAAGAACTAGAAATTTACATTACATTCTTAAATGAACTGTATAGGTATGATTCCTTGAACAAGATTATAAATGTATGTTCAGAATGTTCTAAGAAAATTAATCTCAAATTTTTATTAATATACAAAGATCAGATCAATATAAAATATTTTAAACTAGATTTGTCTTTTGGTTTAAAGGTAGGTCCAGTAACCTACCTTTTATCCTATTTTTATATCCCTGTTATTTCTTTTCAAAGTGTATTCAATAATCTACCCTTATATCCTATCATATCTATATCTCCTTTCTTTCTTTTCCAAACAAGAACTCTGAATCTAATCTCCTTTGTTTAGTTTTTTTCCTGACCATTACCAATAAGAACTTGTAAACAACCACCCTAAACAATAATAAATATCTATTACTTACTGAATGACTAAAAACCACACACTTCAACTCTTGGGAATGTAGGCAATGTGTTCTTAAAATTACTCCCTGCTGTCTGGAAGTGACAGCATCTGAGCAGATCCTGAAAAGAAAATTTTTTTAATTGTCAAGTTCTGGAAGAGGTAACTGTATCATTTGTTGTTCAGTCTCAGTGTAATGGGAAAGTGCAGGACTTGTTTCAAGTCCTGGATAGTGTAGTCTGTGAGACTGGATCATCTCAGCCAGCCACCTCGAAACTGTCCTGAGCAGTTTGTAGTCCAAAGCTGATGTTTAGGTGCTGTTTTTCAGTTTAGTGATGTTATCTGTCCTGGTGCAATTGTTGTTGTGGGGTTCCATCATCCTTTTAGAGACTTCAAAGGATACTGTTAGGCATGGTCATGGTTCACTGCAGAAAACTTAAACATTTTAGATGTCATATGCAACAGATCTCAAAGAGGTTAAAGGATAAAACTTTGTTATTTATCCTTAAAACTTAATTCCTAGTTACCTAGAGATTCAAACCTGAAGTCATATACAAAAAGCTAGAGGAAGCCTTTTACCTAGGGTTAGTTATATGACCATTGATATCATGACAAAAAGTTAATATATATGTGTATATATATATTTATTTGTGTATATACATATATATTAATCTTATAAGTTTTGAGAAACTATTTATACCTTAATAAAAGCTGTTAAAGAGCCAAAATAAAATCAAAGATTATGAGATTAATAGCAATAAAATAGTCCCTTAATTTTGGTTTTTATTCTGTTCCATATCAGGTAGTCCTTCTGACATAAGACAGAGATTTTTATTTTAGCTTAACAAGCATGTTTGAGTTTAGAGAAGGAGAAATCCACACTCCAACTTCAAAATCAACTTTAATTTTTAATTAGACAGTGACAGAAAATCTTTGTCAACCAGTTATTTTTATAAGGTGGGACCACATTAGGGTGTGGCTTTCTGGGTACCTGGAGAAAAATGCCACATGGCCCAGGTACTCTCTCTCTCTTTCTCTCTCTCCCTGTCGTTCCTGCTCTACGTAGCTGAGCTTGGACTCCTCGTTCCCATTTCATGAGTTTGCCCCTTAAAATAAAGAAAAATATAATTGCTCTATCTTTTAGCTAGTCTGGTTATTTCTCAACCCAAGATAATTCAACAAGACTGGGAGTACAAAAAGACCATTTGCATTATATGTCTGAAGAGATCAGTTAAAAACAAACATTTGGGAAGATTTATGAAATTTTACCCTGTTGAAAATGTGATATACCAATAGGCGAATTACTCTTTTTCTTGGAACATTTTTTTCTGGATGATTTGTTCTTTGTTTTCAGATGTTCTCATTTTTTCCAACAGTCTTCAGATTCCTTAGCTGGATGCCTTCATTGTCCTGAAAAGACAAAAACAAAACCTTTCCCAAACTGTATTTTCGGGAGATTCCCTTGTGGCAAGATATAGCTGATAAAAATAAAAGCATTTGTTAGTTCTATAGGCTAGCTTAGATTAAATGGTAACACTATTTTATGAACTATCATCTCTTCTAATTAGGAGGTCTCTCTTGTTCAAATCAAACCTTAATCAGTTTTGATGATATCCATAGTTTTCTTCTCCTGTGGAAACATAAGCAAAACCCCTTCCCCAATGTGACACATGGGTACTGGTTTCCATTCTGAGGTCAACACATCTTTAAAGTATATCAGCTGACTTAATTCTTTAGTTTTGTTCTATTATCCAATAACTCTCCTCAGCTGTTGTTCCTTTCTCATTAGCACTTTGAAAACTCAAAGTTAATAAAGTATTATTCAATCTGTTTCTGGGGGTATTTATTGTCCCTTTCTGCTTATTTAGCATATCCTTTAGAATTCAATTTTATCTTTCTATAACTGTCTATTCTATAGAATTATGTGGTATAACTTTAATATGCTTTATATTATGATAAGCAAAACACTGTTTCATTTTCTTAGAAACATATGCTGGAGCATTGTCTGTCTTTATTTGTACAGGAATACCCATGATGAGCATAGCTTCTAGCTACGAAACCAGCCTTTTCAGAACTCAAAGCAGTTACCCATTGAAAACCTGAATATGTATCACTAATGTGGTGTACAATTTTTAATTTTCCAAATTCTACAAAATGGAACACATCTACCTGACAGATTTCTTTCCTTTGAGAACCCTATGGAGTACTTCCCGCAGGCAGTAGAGTTTGCATAAAGAACAAGTAGGACATTTCCTTATAATTTCCTTGGCTTGTTGTCAAGTGGTTATTCTATCTTTGTTCAAACCTTTGCTTATTGACAAGATTTTTTTATGAAATTCTGAGGCTTCCAAGATACTTTCTTTCAGTAGTTAATCAATTTCTTCATTATCTTGTGCTAGAGGGTCTGGCAGACCCATATGTGATCAGATGTGAGATACATACATACATACATACATATATTCCTATTCCTGATCATTTATTGCAACTAAATAATTAATAAAGCCAAGTCTGTATCATCTGATGAATTCAGCAGTTTTGATATGCAAAGCAATTCTTTCTATATATTGTGAATCAGTAACAATGTTGAGAGGTTCCATAAAATATATTTAATGGAAATATATGCTACCATGAGTGTAGCATAAAATTCTTACTTTTGCACAGAATCATATGGGTTTTGAGACACTCTACTTATATTTTCTGATTTCTAACCTGTTTTTCCTGATTTTTTTGTATCAGTATAGAATGTAGGGGCTCCAGATATTGGTATTTCCCACACAGTGACAGGAAGGATTCAGTTAGCTTTCTTTATAAATTTAATTCTCTTGTTTTGGGATATTTGTTGTTAATTTCTCTGAAATATTACTGTAAGTTCTTTACCAAGGTTCCCTTTCTGCCCATAAATTGTCAATTTCGTCTTTAGTGAATGGTACTATAATTCCTGCTGGATCTATTCCTTCTAATTGATAAAAATGTCAATTTTCCTTTTAGAATCAACTCAGAGACATTTCCCAGATATTTTTTAAATTTTTTACTCTGTTTATGAGGTAAAAAGATCCATGCTAAGATCATATCTTCCCTCTGCATTAATATTACTATAGGAGAATGCTTAAAGAGTAAAATAACAGAAATGCAATCAAGTTTTGTATCCAAATGATCTACATGTGCATCTTATAATTTCTTTTCCAACAAAGCCAATTCTCTTTCAGCTTAAGCTGATAATTTCCTTGGACTATTTAAGTCTTTGTTACTGTCTAAAGTTTTTAACAAATTTTTCTGTTCATCATTTTTTATCCCAGTAGTGGACTATAGATAGGAAATGTCTCCTAGCAATCTTTGAAAGTCATTAAGAGTCTGCAATCAGGAGCTAGAGAAATGGCACAGTAGTTAAGAGCACTGACTGATCTTCTAGAGGTCCTGAGTTCAGTTCCCAGTACCCACATGGTGGCTCACAACCATATGTAATGCAATCTGATGCCCTCTTCTGGTATGTATGAGGATAGAGCACTCATGTACATAAAATACATAAATAAATAAATTTAAAAAAGAAAAAAAAGAGTTTGCAATCAATTTCTCCTAATTTGTACCTTTAGGGGTCCAATTTTTTTAGAACTACTATATATCCTAAATAATTAATAAAATCTCCTCTTTGTAGTTTTTCAGTAGCAATCTGTAATCCCCAACAATGCAAAATTTTCTTTACTTCTTCAAACATTCTTTCTAAAGTACATTTGAATCAACTAGTAAAATATTGTTCATGTAATGGTAAACCTAGATTGAAAAAGCTATTTACTTATCATTTCTAATGGATGATGTATAAGTTATTGACACATTCAAGCATTCCATGTGTGAGAATCTTTCATTGATACCTCTTAACAGGTTGAGAATTATTATAAATAAACACTGTGAAGGAAAATTTTTCTCTATCTTTTTCTTATAAAGGTATAGTAAAAAAACAAAACAAAAAAAAAACATGGCGCTGGAGAGATGTCTCAGCAGTTAAGAGCACTGACTGCTCTTCCAGAGGTCCTGAGTTCAACTCCTAGCAACCACATGGTGGCTCACAGACATCTATAATGAGATCTAGTGCCCCCTTCTAGCATGCAGGCATACATGGAAGGAATGCTATATATAATAAATAAATAAACAACTTTTTTTAAAAAGTTTAAAAAAACAACCTTTTAAAAAAGTATAACTCTTTTTTTAAAAAGATTTATTTATTTATTATGTATTCAATATTCTTCCTGCATGTATACCTGCATGACAGAAGAGGGCATTAGATCTCACTATAGATGGTTGTGAGCCACCATGTGGTTGCTAGGAATTGAACTCAAGACCTCTGGAAGAGCAGCCAGTTTTCTTAGACTCTGAGCCATCTTTGCAGTCCAACAATCTTTTAAATAAGTAATTATAAGAGGTCATCCTTTAGGTAACAAAGAAGACAAAGGAATTCCAGGCTGTAGAGAGCTGATTGGTTGAGTCACCTTCTTAACAGTTCTTAAATCTGGTACCTTTATCCATTTTCCAGATTTATTTTTAATAACAAATACAGGAGAATTCCAATGGCTGGTTAATTCTTTAATATGCTGAGCATTTAACTGCTCCTGTACCAACTGTTCTATGGTCTGTAGTTTCTCGGTTGTTAAAGGCCATCGCTCAACTCATACAGGTTTGTCTGTCAACTGTTTTAAAGGCAGGGGTGTTGGTTCCATTGAAAGATCAGTAGCTGTTGTGTTCTATTCTTGTACAACCTGAATGGTCAGTGACTTTTCTGTATAATACCATCTAATATTTTTCCCAGAAACATACGTTAATTTATGGGTTGTTTCTAATATTGGGGGAATGTTAATCTGAGTATTCCATTGCTATACCAAATCATGTCCCCACAAATTCATTGCTATATTAGCCACATATGGCTTTAATTTTTATCTTTGTCCTTCTGGTCTTATACATTTGACTCATGTCATGCTCTGTTATACCTGAGATAGAGTTCCAATCCCTAAAAGCTGAACATTTACCTCCAGAACAGGCCAATTTAAATGTCAAGATTCTGGTGCAATTACTGTTACATCTGCATCTACATCTATAAGAGCTTCAGTGATGTTATTTATTTGTATTTTTAATTTTGGTCTTTGTTCATTCATAGAAGTTTTCCAAAATATTTGCTTTACAGTTTCTCCTGAATTTTGTGCTTTCTCTTCTATAGCGTTACTTATCATCCAGAGCAGTATATTTTCTAACAGTAGGCATTAGGTTCTCCAATTGCTCTGACAGGCGTTTCCTCCACAATGACAGGAAATGATGGAACCAAATTTGGCACGGGGCTTCCAAGAGGCCCCTTAAAGCGTTTCCTGTCAACAAAGGGTTTCCTTGACTGTTTACTATACAGCTACAGTAATTGCTTATCCTCTCATTTAGTCACTTCATTTTCAAACTGCTGAGCATATTATCATACAGAGACAGAAATCTCTTGTTTATAATAGTGTTTCCCATTTTTTAACATGGGAAAAAAAACTCTTTTAATTAATTCTTCCCTTTAATGATTCTCAATTTTCTCAACAAATCCGCCAACAATGATGGTGAAATGTGAGGTGTAGCATGGTCTCAGCGGAGAACACAGTCGGTGAACAGCCTGACTGAGCACAGCTGCAGCCGCTAGCGTGTAGCCATGAGCCGAGAGTGGCATTCCGAGGAGCGTGAGCCCTAGGGGAAGCCAACAACCCATGGGATAGAGGGAGCCAGCTATCTGGAAAAAAAACCGCATAGAAGCGTGTGTAGGAGGAGTCTCGGGAGGGTAAGTCTTCCGTCATTTGGAGCCCAGGTGCTTCTGGGGTATGGGTGGCAGCTGGAGACTGTTGAAGAGAGACTGCAATAGGAAAATCCTAAATTTGCTCAGTGCCTTGGGGAAAAAAAGAGAAGAAATCCCAGCTGGTGGTGACTCCGGTGGAAGTCCCCACGTGCAGGGCTGGTGTGTGCCAGTGGCTGCAAAACGACAAGCAAGCAGCTTTTTCGTGAATTTGTACCTTAAAGTTGGGCACCATTGTTGCATGAATTCTAATTGATCCTAATACTAAAAATCCGGAGCCAGATATCAGGGTAAATGCTGAAGGATCAGAGAGACAAAAGAGCAAGCCACAGCCAACTCTTACACTCTTACCTTGCTTACTCCTCAGCTGAAAAAAAAAAAAAAAAAAAAAAAAAGACAGACGGAATTTCTGTCTCATCTGCCTTAGATTCCTATCTCCGTGCAGCCATATCACTTCCTGTCTATACAGACCTCCAGACCTCTATGGTTAACCAGTGCCTAGCTCCACCCTGTGATCTTCAGACAAGTTTTATTTGTTACAGCACAAACTAAATATATAACCACACTGGCCCATGTGGAAGAAGGGGAAGAGAATGGAAAGGGAAGGAAGGAGAACCAGATGCAGCAGCCAGGAGGCTAAAAGTCCAAGAGGGAAGTGTAACCAAAATATCGGGATTATATGGGGACAAGCCTCTGGGGGAAGGGCAACCCAACTTCTGGACTGGAGAGTTCAGGCTAGAGAGTGGAGTATGCTTTGATCCACAACCTGTAACAGGTAGGAACTGAGGGATGCTGGGAGAACCTGACAGCCAGGTCTGCTTTGATAAGTTAAAAAAGGGACCTCAACCTTTTGTCTCAGGCTGGAAACTTAACAGACATCCTGTTCTTCCCTACCTGAGTTAGCGTTTTTTAAGCTGGAAAATCAAAATAGTACAACCAAGAGATAGTGTCTGCATCAAATTCCAAACTCTCACTCCAGTTAAGGGGTGCTTATGTTTTTTAAGGGCCTGTTGAAAATGATGAGAGATCCACACAAGGTTTTTTGGACTTGCCCGGTAGGGTTGTCTGGAAGGGCAAGACCTTTTTAAGAGCATCGCCAACAGAATGGTAGAATTTTGTCATCTGTTTGCCCACACAAGAGCAGCAACTTCTCTGTCGGATTCCTGCAGAGCTGACGCCATCCACCAGGCAAGCAGCAGAAGAATTCTTGGCTGTCTTTCTTCACCTGGCCAAACTCCCTGTAGAGAGTAGAACCTGAAATACAAGTGAGGGACTTGAAAAGAAAATAGAGGGCAGAAAGGAAGGGTGTTGCCATCGCAACTTGACCCTTTCCCCTCAGTGAGGACTGAGAGGCAGACATCGACACAAACTTGACTAAGGCAGCAATGAGCTGGTATCTCAGAATCAAGATTCTGGCTAGTGTCTTAGGCTATTATAGTTTCCAATTCAGGTTGTATCTTTGTTAGAGCTACTCTTTCTGCAATGAAATATGAAGACCAAAGCAGTTTGGAGAAGAAAGAGTTTGTTTGGCTTACACTTCCATATCAGTGTTCATGATCTCCAGAAGTCAGGACTGGAACTCACACAAGGCAGGAACCTGAAGGCAGGAACTGATACAGAGGCCAGGGAGGGGTCCTGCCTATTGGCTTGCTCCCCATGGCTTGTTCAGCCTGCTTTCTTATAGAAACCAAGATGACCGGCCCAGGGTTTGCATCACTCACAGTGGCCTTGGCCCTCCCCCACCAATCGCTAATTTTAAAAATATTCTATAGTCTTGCCCACAGCCTGATGTTATGGAAGCATTTTCTTAATTGAGGCTCCCTACTCTCAGATGACTTTAGCCTGTGTCAAGTTGACATAAAACTATCCGGCACAGATTGTCTTCGCATGTAAAGTAAATAGAAGATTTTAATCTAAAAGCAATGGGCCTGTGAAGGACTCATCATGGAATAGGGATATTTACTGCCACCAATTAAAGTGTAGCAGACAAGGGGAGGAATGCATGTGGTTGCATTAATTATACGTCTCAAGTTTAACTTTCAAGTTAGACCAGCAAAACATGAAGTCACGGTGTCCAAATCTCTGTATCTCTCAAAGACAATCAGACCTCCAGATATTTTGTTGGTCTCTATCACCTGATAGCCCATGATAATGTCCCATGCTTCTGTAAGTCTGATTTGCCTACATATCAATGATCTAGTGAGGGAACACAGCAGACAGAACTAGGGTTAGAGTAATTACAGTTAAGCCTGTGGTCATGAATCTTGGTAGTTCAGTTAGCATTGCATCTGCAAAGTGTTATAAACGTCTGTGCTGTTTGCTTTATATGGTTTTCTTTTCTTTTGTTTTTCTTTTTTCCCGTTTTTGTGTATGATGCATATGTGGTGCAGTGTGTATGTGTGTGTGTGTGTGTGTGTGTGTGTGTGGTTTTCATGTGTTTGAACTCATATATGGGCCTGAGATAAATGTCTAAAATCTTCCTCCATTGCTCTTCTATATATTCTCCCATCAGGCACTAGCTAGTCTTGACTCTGATTAGCTTCCGAGATCAACCAAGATCAGCTACAAGCAGGGTGGTATGCCTGTAGATTCCCCTTTATTCTTTAAGGCCAGATCTCTGTATTCAAACCTAGAGTTCAGAGATCAGGCTATTCTTACTAGCCAGCTTGCTGTGGCGTTCCCTTCTCGGGCTGGAATAGGTGAACTACCATGCTCCCCAAACGTATATTTTCTGGGGAGCTGAAACTCCAGTCCTCTTGCTTCCATGCAAGTAGTGACCACTGAGTCATCTCCCTACCCTGTATTTCCACCTGAAAAATGTTTAGAAAATGTGGTAGATAGTTGATAGAATGGAATAAAACATATGTGTAGTAGAACTTTCTTGGCCCACCAACCCCCAAATAATAACGTGGAGACTTCTTATTAATTATGCAAGCTTGGCCTTTAGCTTAGGATTGTCCTTAACTAGTTCTTATAACTCAAATTAACCTGTTTCTATATTAATCTACAATCTGCCATATGACCTTTTACCTCTCTTCAGTTCTGTATGTCTGCCTCTCTAAGTCTCTCACGGGCATCTCTTGTGTGCTTCAGATTCTTCTCTAGTTCTTCTCTCTCCACAGAAGTCCTGCCTATTCTCTCCTATCTAGTTATTGGCCATTCAGATCTTTATTTATTTATTTTGTTTTGTTTTTTGAGACAGGGGTTCTGTGTGTAACAGTCCTAGCTGTCCTGGAATTCACTCTGTAAACCAGGCTGGCCTAAAACTCACAGAGATCTGCCTACCTTTGCCTCCCTGAGTGCTGGGATTAAATGCATGCACCACTCCCGCTAGGCTTAGCTCTTTATTAAACCAATCAGAAGGTGCTTTAGGCAAAGACACATCTTCCCACAGCACATATGTAATCCTAATATTAAAGAACTAATGGAAAGGATGACTTGGACAGTAGAAAGCACCATAGAATTTAGAATATCACCTAAAATTCAATAGAATATTATGTAATGTTCACGGCAATGTGTGTATATATGTGTGTGTGTGTATTTATGTGTATATGTATGTATGTGTGTATGTATATTATGTATATATGTGCATGCTATTGAATGTGAGAGAAATTGACCTTAGGAATAATTTCAAAATGTTTGATTTGAGAAATGTGGAGATTGTTGATAAATTTGATGATATGGGAAAGACTTTGAAAGTGTAAATAATTGCCAGCAAGATGGCTCAATTGTTAAAGGTGCTACTCCTAAGTCTAACAATCTGAGTTTGAGCCTCTGAGCCCACATAGTGGGAAGAACTGACTCCCATAGGTTGACCTTACTATGTATGCCCACGCAAGTATGCATGCACACACATACACACACACACACACACACACACACACACACACAAATGTAAACTTTAAAAACATGATGGGTTTTGCTAGGTGTGGTGGCACATGCCTTTAGAAAGCAAAGGCTGGCAGATGGCAGATCTGCATGAGTTCAAGGCCAGTCTGGTCTACAAAGCAGTTTCAGGGCTACAGCAGAGAAACCCTGTCTTAAAAAAACAAAACCAAATGAACAAAAAAATGATGGGCTCTAAAGGATACGCGTCTGCGTTCCTCTGATGTCCAAGGCCATGAGGTTGGGATTGCTGCACAGGTCTGGTTTTGCTTTTGCAAGCCTGTTCCAGCTGTGCTTTGTATTTAAACCACTGTCTTGTGTCCTTGAGTCCTCACTGTACCGCCACTGCTTTTCCATCCTCCTGCAGACTCTGTTGCTGGATCACAGTTGTTCTTTTTATTGTTTGTTTGTTTTTGCCTTTCTCATTCTTCTTGACTTATCGCCTAAGAAGTAAGTGAGAATAGCCTGTCTCACAAATCTTAGAGCACAGCACACTCAAAAAGCAAAGTAAAAGACAAATATAAATTTAAAACTTTTCTCAAAAATTGTTGCTTTCAACTTTGGGGTCTTGGGAAAGTGGTATATTCCTTCTTTGTCTGCAGGCGTGTTTTCTCCAGGGATTCTGCCTGCTTTTTCCTAAGGATAGAGCAGCTGGTACGTGGTGTGTTTTAAAATGAGAGGCTTTCAGAGCCTCCAAACAGGAATAGCTTATCGCTTTTCTAATACAGAGCTGGCAAACAAAAGTCAAGAAGTTCGGTTGATGTGAGGGAGAAGATCCAAAGTGAAAGGTTTCCATACACTGATATTAAGTCTCTCCATCGAGGCAATAAATCAGATCAGGCCAAATTAATAAGACCAGGTTAATCTGCACTAAGCAACTCCTGGTTGATCTTTGGGGGAACGAGAAAACACGTGACAGGTCCAGGAACCAGAGTTTAAATACCCTGTAGGCACAGTCCCAAGCATGTCAGGGGGAGGAGCCACCATTTGGTAGGCTTTCTGAAGGTGGGACTGAGGCAGAATTCCCAGCTAAACATCTGGGCAGGGTTTAGAATGGGGGATTGAGACCAGAGCCCTCAAGGACTTTCAACACACCTCTGAAAAGACCATACATCTTGTTCTCACCAAGATTTTAGGGAAACCAGTCGGTATTGTGTAGCTATTTCCTCCATGATAAAATCTTCCATCTTGGAGGACATCTCCTTAAGACAGGGGGCACCCCCTGCCCAAAAGGAAGGCAAAGCACCCCACCCCTACTGTGCAGGAAAACTCCTTAAGCTTAGGAAGTAAATAACTCAAAGGCTTCAGAAAGACCTAAAAAATAATCTGGTGACTGCGCTCCTCCATCCTCAACCAGGCGCCTAGAAGCAGCAGAGATTGGCCTAGCTGCCGGGGAAGATAAATAAATAAATAATGCTGGAGTGGGCTTTGGTGATGCAGCCCTCTGGGTCACTTCTGCTCACCCTCACCCTTGTGCCTATAAGTAACCTCCATAATCCTTTCTCGGTCACCAAGCTTGACTTCCATGGTTGTCTTACTTTGGTCTGCTGTCAGTCCACAGGACTAGTGTCTCATAGTGGAAAGGGAGAGTGTTTTAGTCCTAATTAAGTTCATCTGAAGGATTCTAAGAACAAAGTGGGCTTCCCATGTGTTAGTTCTGATACCAAATCACCATATACTTGTCTGTTGAGAAGTCACTTTCCTCCCTCAGCCTGGTGGCTTCTGTTGGAGGATCATAAAGTGTCCTCAGGGGACTTCACAGACTCGTCCCTATTGGTTTCCTGTTCATGGTCATACCTATTGAACAGCTCTTCTGAATGGCAAGTCAGAGACAGGGATCCTAGGGGAAGGGGTCGCTGTGTTAGAAACAGACTGTGTCCCTTGGCTAGCGATTGTTAGAAAGGCAGCCCCTGGATCTCATTCACTGACAAGTCCAGATGCACTGTGACATTTCAGATATGCAAATGCTAAGGTTGTGACATGCTGCCTTATCAGGAAATATTTGAGGAGCTTCCATCTATACCCAAGGAAAAAAGTACATGGGCTGTGAAAAACTAGATAACCTGGTAGTGATGTTTCATTCTCAAAATATCAGATGAAAGGCAGACACTCTTAAAAGGAAAGCCACTGAAGAAAAAAGTTGAATAATAATTTATATTTGACTTTTAATGTTCTCATCAGAAATTCTTTTTTTTTTTTTTTTTTTTTGGTTTTTCGAGACAGGGTTTCTCTGTGGCTTTTGGAGCCTGTCCTGGAACTAGCTCTGTAGACCAGGTTGGCTGCTAACTCACAAAGATCCACCTGCCTCTGCCTCCTGAGTCTCATCAGAAACTCTTAGTTAATTTTGACACCATCTTTTTTTTTTTTTTAAGGGAAAGGCCATCAATTTTGTCATTTAAAATAAAGGGGTGAATAAAATACAAGGATAAAATGTCTTGTTTTTGTCTTTTACCCTCCAAAATTACAGAAGTGAATTCCTGGGGAAATTTCACCATTGTGAGTCTGCAGTGGGCTACTGCCCTGTAGTCACACCATCTCATGACCACTGCACTGTAGTCACACCATCTCACGGCCACTGCCCTGTAGTCATGCCATCTCAGGGCCAGTGCCCTGTAGTCATGCCATCTCATGGCCACTGCACTAGAGTCACGCCATCTCACGGCCACTGCACTAGAGTCACACCATCTCACGGCCACTGCACTAGAGTCACGCCATCTCATGGCCACTGCACTTGAGTCACGCCATCTCATGGCCACTGCACTTGAGTCATGCCATGTTATGGAAGCATTTTTAGGAATAATTGAGTGAAACTTGCCTCTCTACAAGTCCCAAATTCCTACCATAAACTGGGGTCTAATTTCTAACCCTAAATTTCTACACAGTGTGACCCTGTTAACTGACTGACCATTTAACTACTGTAATCTCTCCACTTCTTTAAACAATGCTTCCTTTCTATTTGCATCACAACTGTTGGTTTCTTGCCCTTAAAAGCTCCAACTGGAGGTTGGACTGCTTCTTGCTAACCAGCTTGGACCCTCCCACTGGAGGTTAATGAAGGCTCTATTCAACTTCTTCAGGGCTCTCCAGTGTTTTTCTCTTCAGTACCCTCTAACAAGACAGACTTGAAATCTGAAAGGCTTTTGGATGCACAGAGTGGAAGCTGATGTCTCTGACTCAATGGGCTATCAGGAATGAGGATGGAGACAGAGAAAGGAGACCTTCTACGGTGACTCTTCTGTAGACTCAATATGTTATTCACTCAATTAAGTTTCTTTCTGAACATGTAGCAAACTCTAGAGAGCAGAGAATTTCTCCAGAACGTGAAGAGCAATGCTTTAATATGATTGTTTCCTCCTTGGTGGCTGTAGGTGTAATTTAGGAAGGTCACAAGAGCGTCGCATAAAGGATAACAGGTATTTCTTTAGGGAAAAACTCACAATAGGGGTAGAGAGCTGTAGTCCTCTGCTCTGTGGGTGCTGTAAGCTGCAAACAGACTCCAACCATGCTTCCCATCTGTGCTTATCAATCCACATGTAGTACCTCAGACCATGCCCTAATGGGTTGGTGCTATCCCAGCCAGCAGGATGCAAACAGGAGTCCCTGATAAACCTAGGGGAAAGGAATGAAGGGGCGAGAGACGCGAAGAACGAAGGCAAAACAGGATTTCTGATCAAACCGCTGAGTTTATATTTCTCAGAAGCTGTTTTATAGCAAATGGGCAAGGGGGAGCAGAGGTGTGTTAGGTCTGCTGGAATTCAGGCGTGGAGACATCCCTAGCTGATAGGTAAATACTGAGGGTCTGTGACTGTTGACTAACAAAGGAAAATGCTAATGTTTTCTAAAAGCCTAGAGTCTGCAGGTCTCACTAGGCTAATGTCCTAGGTCCAGAACTTAGTGCAAAGGTGAATATCTTACTTGTGAACTTAAGATGGCTGTAAACAAAATACAGATATTGAGTGAAAGACTTCCAATCACAGGTGGCAAATGATGTGGGGAGTTGGTGGGAGAAAGAGGAGACACAGACAAGAATTTCCCCAACCTTACAATATAACCCAAGGGCTCTCTGCAGTAAATGCCCAGGAGGGCAGGAGGTGACTGTCTAGGCAAGGAGATGGCTGTCTCCCTATCATTTTGTGCATGCATGTGTATATGCTCTGATAACAGTCAACTGCTACAGAACCTGATGAGAGGCTAATGTTTACTAGACAGTATTCTTACTGTATAGGGGATTATTATTCTGGAATCAAAGGGACAGTCTGTGACTTTTTAGAAGATTAGCTTTAATCACACTTTAACTAGTAAATCTGTATCTTTTGAAAGGCACCCTAATTGAGGAAATATCTAAATGTCACCTAAACTTGGTAATGGGAAATAAGTTATAGAATCAATTTTTTCAAAAAGTCAGTTTTGATTATAAATCACTGCATTAAAATTTTCTTGAAGTTCTTTCTAAAGTATCAGTATCACCAGAGTTAGAACGCAATGTGGGAGTGGAAGGGAGAAAAGGCTAGTGAAAGACCTCCAGATTGGGGAGACTCTCACTCAAGTCTCAGGATAACATGACCCCCCAGGAACTCATGAGAGACTGTCCTTGCTGCAATCACACGAGGTTTATTGACAAGTACCAGAGCTCTGGGGCCGAGACTCATAGCCTACGCAGAGGAGGAGTTCGACCCCGAGTAGCTGGGAGTTGGAGTTTTTAAGGGAAGAAACTACAACCCAGTAATCCAAAGGTGGTGGGGAGGGCGTCATTGGAAAATTCCGAAAATACCAGTGATCATCACCAGGGGGTAACTCCCTGTTTATTCTCAAGATTATAATCTAACTTTATCTTCAGCTAGTTCCTGAAACAGGGTCACTGACCGGGCTAACTCTAAATTTTTTTGGCTCTTCTCTTCCTGCTAGAGGGGTCTGGATTCATCCGGGTCTTTCATCTCCCCACTTCTTCTAGTACCTAGTTCTAATCATAGAACTAGATTTCAGTATCTTCTTGACCTTGTAAAGGTCTGAACAGCACTTATTCTTTCTCTAATGAAGGTAATTAGTTTATTTAATATACATGGACCTATAATCAGTGAGTGGCAGAAGCAAAATTAGGAATGGTCCCATAGGGTAGATATGAGAGTAGTCACCCAAGGAGATCTATTAAACCAGCTCTCACACCATCCCTGATGTGCTTCTTTGTCTCTTTGTCTTTTGTCTAACCTTTCTCTAAGTTTACTCATGGAGTCCTTAATTACTCCTGAATGGTCCACATAGAAACAACATTCCTCTCTGAGAGTAGTGCATAATCCTCCATCTTTTAAGAATAACAAATCTAATCACCTTCTATTCTGTAAGACCACTTCTGAGAGAGAAGTCAATGACTCTTTGAGTTTGGAAATAGATTGTTCTAGAGCTCTCAAATCTTCATCCATGTCTATTCTTAATTCATTAAAGTACTGAGGGGCCTGTATTAGGGCAATGGTACCTGTCCCAATACTGGCAGCTACCCCAAGGTACAAGTCCATTTACACCTAAGAGGCAGAGACGGGAGGACAGTGAACACAGGACAGACTGAACTGGGAGGGTTTTAGGTTTCTGGAGGTAATGGTTCGCACACTGTAAATTGACTCAAAATAAGGACAGTCCCTTGTACTATTTTCGGAGGGTAACTGAGATTTCCAAAGCCACGTGCTCTGAGTAAACGCTTCTTAATGACCGTAGGGAAAGTCGAGAACTGGGCTTGGAAATCAGCATTCATCTTCAGCGTCACAAAGCCCAGTGTAGCAAGACAGGGGCAGAGCTTTGGCACTTCCGGGACTGTGATAATGTTGTTATGATTCCAAGTGAAAGATCTGAGATTTCAGAGAGTGAGGAGGCACTCGAGGGTCAAGCTCCATTCATTCCCATAATACTGTTGAGGGGAGAAGGGGCCCAGAAGTAAATGGTCTACTGACCATATCAAAACTAATTCGTGGCAGAACCAGTCAATCCAAAGTATTTTGACTTCCTGCCAGAATATTTATATATGTATAGCTCTACAAAATGTTAAGTTCACTTTTTAAAATTCGTATGTGTGTGCATGCATGCGTGTAGACATGTTCAAATAGATGTGAATGCAATCAATGTATATGTGCAGGTACATGTATATGTGTGCATGTTGAGGCCAGAGTTTAACATCAGAAGTATCATTCGATTGCTTTCCAGATCATTTATTGAGAAGGTGTCTCTCACTAGAACCTGAGATTGATAATCCTATTAGTCTAGCTAGCTAGTTTATTATCCCTGCTTCTCAAACCCTTAGGATGCAGTTGTACTGATACACACCCTGGGCTACGGGTGCTTGAGATAGGAACTTGGGCCCTCACACTTGTATGGAAAGTGTTTTACCTGTGTCTTATTCCCCAGCCCCCCCAATTTTATTTTGTTTTATTCTTACTTACACACCATAGAACGCGGACACCATGTTGAGATCTCAGCAGTCTCTCTTGTTCCAGGAGGTTATTGGGAGGACAATCATAAGTTTCTCTCTCAGCAGATTTCCATTTCAGTGAAATGCACTTGGCCAGATTGTGGTTTAGATGCAGTCTGAAAGTAAGGATAGAGGGAGTCCTTGGGAATGTCTGGGTGAAGAAGCCACAGTCCGGGGTCTAGTAGGTGGTCAGGTGATCAGAAAGTTAGACTTTATTTTCTAGAGGAGCCAAGAAAAGTAGCAAAGTCAGAATTTAAAGCATCATGGATGAGTGAGTCCCGTACTGGTGAGGTTAATGAGTCCTAACATTTTTTTTTAAATGAATTCTTTGAAATCATGACATTAAGTAAAGTGCTAATTTTAAATACAGATATACTTGGTACTTCAAATTTAACAATTTAATTTTGTTCCTAAGACTTTGTTGAATGGTTTAAAATTTTGCTAAATAAATTCAATGCCAATTTCTTTACTCAAAAGCAAAACAAAGTTGTTTTCTTCCTTCCTTTAGATTTTTCTCCTGTGTGTGTGTTCTACTCTAATATCATTACCTTTTATTCAAGCATTGATATTAAATCATACTCAAGGTTAATATTTGCAACAACAATCATATTTTGGCAAAATATTAGGTACGTAATTGAAATTATGCTTCTTCAAATCAATTTCTTCTAGGTTTTAATCAGACAAGGGTATCTGTTAATGAGATACTGAGATTTCTAGAGGTGGAGAGAGATTTCCTGGGACTTGGAGAGGTTTTATCCTGCAGTGGACTGAGATGGGCCACTCAGACACTCAGCATTAAATCACAAAAGAGAAGAGGAGACTTAACAGCGAGGAAAAAAAGCAGAGATGCCAGGGCAAGTGCATCGTGGGTTTCCTCATTCTGTTGAGCAAAGTCAACAAGGGTGAATGATTGACAAACAGTCTAGGAGGAGAGGCAGGTAAGCTGGTGGTGGAGTTCACAGCATCTTAGCAACGAAGGCTTCAGTGTCCTTGGCTCTTCCTGATTCTCTGTAATTCCACCATATGAAAGTTTGGAGTCTTTCAAAAATGTTTCGAAAAGTTCCTAGACTTGATAGCCTGTGATTTGGAGGGATTCTTTCATTAGAGTCTGGTGCAGAAAGGAGGCTATCCTCAGTTATGTGGGTTTAGGTTTAGATTGAAGCATAATTCTGTGACTATTGTTTATAGAGTCTATCTGCTCTAGTTAATTTCTATTGCTGTAGCAAAATGCTAACCCGAACCAACTTAGGGAGGGATTGATTTGGCCTACACTTCTGCAATAGCGTTCATCACTGAGGAAAGTCCGGGCAGGAGCTCAGGCAGTTCTCCGGGATGGACTGAAGCAGAGACCATGGAGGAAGGCTGCTTATTGGCTTGCCTCCTCTGGCTTGCTTGATACCTTTCTAATATGGCCCAGACCCACTTTCCCGTGGTCTAGGCTCTTCCACATCAACCGAAGATCAAGAAGTGTCCCACAGACCACTCTGATGGAGAAAGGAAATTTCTTGACTGAAGCCCCAGGAGACTCTAGTTTGTGTCAAGTTGGCAGAAACTAACTGGTACAACACCTCTTCATTTGTATACCTGGCTTAGCAACTTTAATTTCTATTTGTCAGATCTGAACAAAGATGATAATTTAACACACCACAAGGGAACTTAATGTAAATTCTCCACAAATCGAGCATTGGGACTATTTTTATATGTCCTGTGTTTGGATTTCTATATAGATGCTCCCAATGCAAAAACATTAAGCTGGTTTTTTTGTTTATTTTTTTGGAAAAGGTTTCAAAACATCATTTTTTTATAATTCTCTTTTTTTAATTATCATTTTTTTTCTCTTGACATATTTTTTTATTTTATTTTTTTTTTATTTTTCTCTGCTCCCCTCCCTGCCACACCCCTCTCTCCCTCAACCCTCCCCCAAGGTTCCCATGCTCCCAATTTATTCAGGAGATCTTGTCTTTTTATACTTTCTACTTCCCACGTAGATTATGTCTATGTAGGTCTCTCTTAGTGTCCGTATCAAAATATCATGATTTTGAAGTGGGCTTCTCCATCCTTTTTCCACTGAGCTGAGACTAGAGAGGTATATATTTCAGCTTTGCTCTAGACAGATCCAGGGCAGAGCCAGCCAGGAGCCCTGCCAGAGGTGGACAGGCCAGCGCCCGAGGGATGATTCTGACATGGTTAGGAAAGCATGGGGGACCATACTTAGGCTACCCAGCAGCTAAAACCCAGGTGTCCAGGACAGAGATGTCCCTATCAAAGTTGTTTGTCTTTTTCCTCTTTCTCTCCCTCTGTATTTTCATCCCTTCTCTTAAAGTCCCTTTCCCCCTTTTTTTCCATTTCCCCTTTCACAGCCCCCACATCTCCCTCTCTAGAGCTGCCTCACGCCATCCTTTTATGCTTCCTTAATTTCTGCACTGTCTCTGGGTTCTAATACTCACATGTAAAGATGCTTATGGTGTGAGGGCCCACAGGTGTGAGCCTCTTCCACCTTGGCTGGAGGTCAGAGAGAGAGTTTGAGTTCATTTTTGCTCTTTCAAAGTTGTTGCCAACAGCTGTGGCTACAAACAAAGATTCTGACCTAGGCTGTGGGTAATTTGTATTTTGGGTATAGAGATGGATCTGCTCCACCTGGACTAAAGGTCGGAGCATTCAAGTCTGTTCTTTATATCATGTCAATAAAATTTGGTGCCTCGCCCTATAGACATGCCTACAGGCCAATCTGATGGAAACAGTTCTCTTCTCAGGTGACGCTAGCTTGTGGCAAATTGACCAAAAACAAAAATAAAAACAATAAAAAGAACCCACAGAAAGTTACAGTAATAGTGTTTTGTTCAAAGGGACTCTTGAAAGTTAAGTGGCAAGTACTCGTGCAAAGACAGCCCGGCGTGGCAGTCAGACTGCATTTCCCTGTGAGTCACGAGTCCCGCTTTCAGCCCCTTACATTACCATGGGAGTAATTAGCATTGTTTATTTATACGCCTCCCTTTTTGTTGTTTAACAAAATATGAATCCTCCCAAGGAAAGGGTTAGACCGTCTCCTTGACAGGAGTGCAGAGGTGGAGTGTGTCCATGATTTGTTTAGTTTGGAATTTTAAAGTTCCATCAAGAATGAAGGTAAGCATGGAAAGGGAGCCACTAAGAAAACTGGAAAGAAACACTCAGTCTTGGAATGTGGCAGCCCTGTTTCATTTTAAATGTAGGTTAAATATTAATTTTTGTAAAAAAAAAAAGTTCCTCTTCCTCCTCTAGAAGGCATTTTTCTTCTCACCCTCTTATGCTGACAGACTGTTGACTGGTCTTTCACACTAAGTTGGTTGGAGGGAAAAAAAAAGCTTCAGATGATCCTATTTTCGTAAGAAAAAAAAAAAAACAAAAAACAGTCTTCCAAACAACTCCCTTGTCGCCAGCATCAACAGCAGCTGAACACGGGCTGAGTTGTTGCACAGTGAGAATTATTCCTTTCATTTCAAAAGCATCAGATGTTTGGGGCAAGCAAGAGCCCTGGCTGGTTAAACATGATCAAAATAAACTAGCATCGCATTGCTTACGGAACACGTTGATTAAATCTCCTGCTGAGGTCTGAGGACACTTTTTGTTCCTCCAGAAAGGTTTTCTAAGAAGGGAGGACAGCTCAAAAGTCTAAGTTGATTGGGAGAGTCTAAGAAGTGTTTGAAGATCTTCTCTTTCCAGAATTCCTTTCTGCTGATGAAACCCTGCAGCAAGTGTGCCCAAGCTGTTGATGACTTATAAACAGAAGTCAGAGGGAGATGGAGCTTCTGTCAAGACCCATTCCAAATATAATAAAAAGGGAGATGATTGGATGTCTCTTCAAGGCTCTGGATGAGCTCTCTTTTGCTTTGGCTGTTCTTTGAAATTGCAGGGAATGGGGATGAAGAGTGAAGTTCCCGGCTTTCCTTTGTGACCTATCTGGGCAGAAATGTCAACAATTTGTGTTTCCTCTTGTCTCAAGCCATTGCTTCTCCTTCTTTCTTTCTTTCTTTCTTTCTTTCTTTCTTTCTTTCTTTCTTTCTTTCTTTCTTTCTTTCTCTTTCTTCCTTCCTTCCTTCCTTCCTTTCTTTCTTTTCTTTCTTTCTTCCATCTTTCTTCTTTTCCTTTCATGCATTTCTTTCTTTCACCTTCAAAAAGAAGCAGTTCATAAAAGTACTATCACCCAGTGTTCTGGGACACAGTATACTGTTATGCCCAAATCCATGGGTCCCCACAAAAGCCAACCAAGGAGACTGAGTCCCATATGTAAAAGCAAAGAGCCTTTATTTTAATCAAGTTTGCAAACTTGGTCTCTCCACACGTCCAATGTATTGGAATATCCGGAGAGCCCCGAGCTCAATTAGAATTGGGTTTTTATAGTAGTAAAGGTGGGGGTGAGGGGTCTCTGAGGTTCAGGACCCCTGATTAGCTGACATTTGTCTAGGGGTGTCCTGGTGAAGTGCTGGCAGATATTTCTATCTACAGTGCTTGGAATGCCAGGAATTTCCTTTGAATGGTCTGCCCTTGGGTGGGGGTTGGGTAAGATTAGCCTGCCAGGCATTGTCTCAGGGTAAACTATTGAGACTTCAGACTCCATTTAAATTTATTGATGGCCAGAGTCCCAGGTGATAATGGTTGGAAGTAAAGAACTTCCTTTGGATGACCTGCCCAGACTTAGCTTTCATGGCTGGCCCCCACATATACATTTTATACTTTGTTATGTGAGATTAAGCATTTTTTTCCTGTCTGACCCTCTGCTGTGACCTGTGGGTCTCAGCTTCCTCATTTGTATATGGGAATTGGACAAAGTTTGCAATGCTAAATTACTGTCCCAAGATTCCTGAAGTTTAGCTGTGGCCTTGATTCTTAAGGCTTATTAGCCATTTTTTAAAATGTGAGACTAGTCCATTACCTTACAAGATATTTAGCACCATCCTTTGCTTCTACCTCCTAGACACCAATTGTATGATATTCCTTCTCACACCACTGAGCTGACAGTGAAAACGGTCTCCATTGTCAAGTGCACCTTGGTGGGGACATCATTCCAGGCTCTCAGACTTCATTGTGTATCAGAATATCCGAGATGTGAGTGCAAGGAAGAAGGGCCAGGCTTGCTTCCACTTCAAAATGCTATGCAGTTTTTTTTTTATTGTTGCTGTTAATTTAGTCTTAGGTAATACCATAAAGTTCAAAATCGATTCTTTGTGAGAAATTAGATAAGAAAGCATGGCATCCTACATTGGGAGTTCCAGCATCAGCAAGGAAACTGACAGAAAGGCAAATTTGAGGTTCTGTCACAGATCTATCTGATAAGCCAGGAACTATCAAATGGGGTCCAAAACTTTTCATCCAACTTCAAAAGGTGAGTCAGATTGGGCTTGTTAGGAAGCATATCATCAAAAATCCTGTTACTTCAGAGTCTCATGAAGGTAACACAAAATCCTGTTAGTCTCAGGAACATTCCCATACCACATGGAGCCCCACCTAATAACCTTACTCCTCCATCCAAGGCATTTTTTTTTCTTTCAAGACAGGGTTTCTCTGTAGCTTTGGAGCTTATTGTGGAACTCGCTCTGTAGACCAGACTGGCCTCGAACTCACAGAGATCCACCTGCTTCTGCCTCCCGAGTGCTGGGATTAAAGGTGTGAGCCACTGCCACCTAGCATGTGTGAGGCATCTCTAAAGACAGTGTTCTCAACCTTGGTTTCAGAATAGAAACATCAGAGCAACTTTGGCAAATTCCGTTGGTTAGGTGGTAACATAGGTTAGGTTAGCTGTACCATACCAATTAAATCCAGAATCCCTCAGAGCTGGGACCAGATAAAAATGTTTACATTAATCAGGTCATTTCAGTGTTCTGAAAAATCTCAGGTGCTACCTTGTAACTGGAGGTTTCTCTCCGGTCCACCAGTTCTCAAATACCACTCTGAGGCTATATATTAACTACAAACTGTTTTGGCTTATTAGCTCAGGCTTATTATTAACTAGCTCTTACAACTTAAATTCATTCATTCCTATTAATCTATATTTTACCACTAGGCTTGTGGCACATCTTTGCTTCCCCAGTGGCTTCTAGCATCTCTCTGACTCCTCCCCTTTTCTCCCTGTATCTCTCTTTGGATTTCCTGCCTGGCTCTATTCTGCCTGGCTATTGGCCAAATCAACTTCTTTTTTAACCAATGGTAATAAAACATATTCACAGCATACAGAGAGACATCCCTGTGGTAATATTTCATTTGTATTTTAACAAATACATCCTGCCTGAAGTTCAGAGAGTAAAACAGCCTCAATGGTCATTCTTATAGACTAGACAATGGTGACACACACCTTTGATCCCAGTAGCC
The DNA here is from genome assembly GCA_004026605.1 of Ondatra zibethicus. Lineage (NCBI taxonomy): Eukaryota > Metazoa > Chordata > Mammalia > Rodentia > Cricetidae > Ondatra > Ondatra zibethicus. Next base: position 89,621 of record PVIU01006569.1, read on the forward strand.
ACACTAGTTTGCCATAGAAACCGGGCAGTAGTGGTGCACACCTTTAATCCCAGCACTAGAAAGTAATATAAAATGGAAGGGGACAGCTCTCACGCACAGTCTCATTCTGAGACTCCCGGAGGCAGCATAGGCATTTCGGACTGGGGTAGAGGTAAGAGCCAGTGGCTGGCTGCTTTGCTTTTCTGGCCTTCAGACTAGCTTTACTTATTAAAATACAAATGAAATATCACTACACATCCAGCACTACCTGAGTGAATTATCTGTCATTACATTGTGGCTCTGCACAAGTATGATACACAAAAGGCTTGAAAGACATGTCCCAGCTGTGAGCCAGCAGTTTGTTTGTGGACTACTGACTATAGGCTCTTGATTCTCTCAGTGTCTTTTCTCCCAAGGTCTCTTAGCTCTGTCCTGCCAGAAGGTTCAGCTCCTCTGTTATTAGAACACGCTGAATACAACTAAGTATGGTCCACATTCTTAACTTGTATTAGAGTCCTGTATTTTGTGTTCATATCTCCAAAGCCCTGTAAACTCCCTGAAATAAGGACTCTGGTATGACCATCTCTTCTTTCCCCCATAATAATACACCAGGGGTAGGCACTAAAGATATTAATTTAATGACACACATTTAATGACATGGAAATCTCTCCTATGTAGAGCTGAGATATGCAAAACTTCTTGGCATTTGGTCTGTATTCCAAACACTATTTCTAACTATGTGCTTCTAACCCTTCTCCAAGTGGAGTGATAAACTTTAGACTCCAGTGTCTTTGTCTGAACAGTTCATCACTAGGAGGAAAAGTCTATGCTAATTCTGGAGCTCCAAGCATCCAAGATAAGCCCCACACTGGTGCTTTGGCTTCAGCAGAAAGAGACAACTTAGACATATTAGAGAATTTCGTGGGAAAATAATATGTACATGAATCAGTTATATAGCCAGGAATGTTCATGGCCAAAGTGCCAAAACTCAACAAAATGAACAGGGAAATGGCATGACATTCTGGCCACCTTCTTGCATAATTGCCATTTCATGCAAAATCTTTCTTTGGGAAATTCAGATCAGTTGGACAATATATGTGGTTCTTTCCTATTGGTCATCTTCTCCATATTCCAGAGACTATGATAAGATTCTCACAGACAATTCTAGACAAGCAGAATTCCTCCCAGGGAGTTGCAGGCTGGACTCCAGAGTCTAGCACATACACTTTTTTTTTTCTGAGTGTGGAGCCAAGAAGCAGAAAAGAGGGGAACACCTTGGCTATGAAGGTATTTATGACCCAGGAGAAGGGGAGGAGCAGCAAAGCCTCCAGCTAGTTCCCTGGACTCTGGCAGCTGTTTCTGTCAGAGTTCCCATTTCTAGATTGATGTTCATTGCTTAAGTCCCAGGGTACTGGGTTTGTTAAACTGCCTCTTTGTTCAACTCTCACAATAGGGATTTATGTCCAAAGAGCACTGGACATGTTGGGCATTTGGCGGCTTTAGAAGAGGTAACTGAGGCTCTGTTGCACAAAGTCACACATCTGGAAAACTGCCAGGAGCAGCTTCACCTTTCTTCAGGGGTCTGGACAGGAAACTCGGGTTATTTATCGTCCTCTCCTTAGCACACGCTCCACATACAGTGCAGGAATACATCCACACACAGCCAAATGAGAAGGCAAGAGAGAGGGAGACCCTGCCCTCCTAGAGGGGGAGACCCTGCCCTAGAAGAGAGCAGGAAGCTTCTATTCCTGTGGCCCAGAGTTAGGTCCATCCTTTGCTTATGCTTAGCTGTATAAACTTAGGCAAACCATTTTTCTCCTTAAGTCTGCTCAGCTGGCCTGGGCCCCTCCCTCTCCCAAGTGCTTTCCACAGAGGCTGAAATGGACCTTCATGTTGCATCGGAGGGTGAAGGACTGAGAAGAGTAAGACTTCAGAAAACGACAGTGAACCTCACTTCCTCAAGTGCAGAAGAGATACCAACACTGTCCTCTTCTGCCACCCACAAGGGACCCTCACACGCAAAGCTTGTCCCTGGGGGTTGCCTCTCGTGGCGCTAGCTCTCAGACCGCTAAAGCGCGGCTCGCGGAGGCTCGGCGGGCGGCAGGAGGAGCGTGTGAGTTGGAGGCGTCCCTTTAAGAGCGGCCAGCCGGGCGAGCCTCCGCCTCCAGGACCGCAGCGCGCCGCCGGTCACCTGGGGCTGATCGCGGTGGGACCGGCGTGCTAGCTCGTGGAACCGGAGCGTGGCTCGGACGCGAGGTGCGGCGGGGGCAGGCACGGAGCGCAGCTGTTCCCGGGTGGGCCTGGCGGAGGATGCGGGAGGGCACGTGGGTGTCGCTGCTGCTGCTGCTGGTGCTGCCCGCGCCGCAGTGGGGCGGCCCCCAGGACGGCCGCCGGGAGCCGGAGCCGGAGCCCGAGCGCGGTCCGCTGCAACCCTTCGATCTGCTCTACGCCAGCGGCGTGGCTGCCTACTACAGCGGCGACTACGAGCGTGCGGTGCGTGACCTGGAAGCCGCGCTGCGCAGCTACCGGCGCCTGCGAGACATCCGCACGCGCTGTGCCCGCCACTGCGCGGCGCGCCGGCCGCTCGCACCCCCGGGCGCCGGCCCCGGAGCCGAGCTGCCCTTTTTCCGAGCGCTGCTCGAGCGGGCACGCTGCTCCCGCAGCTGCCAGAGACAGCGCCTGGGCGGCCCCGTGTCCCGTCACCGCGTCAGCGAGGACGTGCGCAGCGACTTCCAGCGCAGAGTGCCCTACAACTACCTGCAGCGGGCCTACATCAAGGTACTGAGCGCGTCTGCCTCCAAAGCCCGCGCGTCCCTTCCTAGGGCTGGCTCCGGGGCATTGCTCTGTCCTCCATCCAACCTTTCACAGTGGCTGTCCTGTGAGTGAAAGTAGACACCCAGAGACCAGATGGACTTGGGCAGGTCCCCTTTGCTCTCTTAGCATCAGCCTCACTGGCAAAAGGGGGCTGGGCCAGTAACATTGTATCAGAAGTGTGCTACATGTGCCTGTAGTCTACCTAAATGCTAAATTCCTTGAGGTACCCTAATCCTGATTTCTCTTTCTTCTCCTGCGGCCCCTACTGGTCTGCAATCTGAACCTTCTAAGCTTAACTAAGTTTTCTCAAGTTAATAGGAAACATGGTCCCAAGCGAAGTTATTTCTCTCTTCAACTATAGATGAGCAAAGAGAAAAGATGCTTGAGGCCGTATGAGGCAATCTCATTGAAAATATGGATTTTTAGGGGTACTGTTTCAGGTTATTAGGGGTTTCTACCGTCCCCGTTTGCTTCACCTCAGTCAGATGCCCAGTGCTCTCTGGTTTTATTTGCATCCATTTAACTTCCGCAAAGTTACTCACAAGAAGTATGCAATCCAACTGTCATATTTTCCTCACCCACAGTTTAAAAGACCTAACTGGACTTATAGCAGGCAAGATTTAGAATGAATTCCTCAGCCTCCACTTCCACAAACTCAAGTTTCTCCAGTTCTTCCTACCTTCGACTTTCTGTCGGAGTGGGTGGATATATCCAGGGCTTTCCCACAGCGGTGGGAGGAGTTAATAACCTCACAACAGAGACCTCATTTCAGGGTTCCAGTGTGCGCAGAAGTTCGGGAGTTGACTAGGCTGGGTCAGGCAATGAGGAGAAAGCCAAATTTCTTTCCAGGACTTGTGAATTGTCTTTCTCCTGTTGTTTCCAAATGTTTTGCTAAGGCATGCATGAAGCATAGCATTGCTTTTTAAAAAGAGAGTGGCACAATATTTCCTGTTCTTCCAGGTATCAAGTCAGTTCTGGGAGAGGGCCCCATGAGAGTCAATAGCAAAAATATTCCAAGTTGGTTCCCAGAGCAGAGTGTGTGTGGTTCAGTGGTGTGACCCTTCCACCCCCATGTATGATCCTCCTAGGAGTTTCAGGTGTGAGAGGAAATGATGTAGCCATTTTGTTGATGGTTCTGTAGTACATGGCAGGCAGATTTTCTTTTCTCAAGAAGAAAAGGAAAAGAGGGGATGCATGCTCATACTGGGTCCTCTGAAAAATAACCATGCAGTCATGCATGATCTCCATGGATTGCTATGGTTCTGTAGTTACATATTTTTATATAATATTAACATTCATTTTGTGTTCCTTTGCCCCTGTTCCCGGGATGCAGGTCAAAGAAGATGAAACCACAGGCCTAACAGCCTTCAAACTTTTGTAGTGATCTTCATTGACATAATTGACACTTTCTGAAGAAGGACATATGTTTACGCTTTGGGAATTTGCTTGTTAATACCTAAAGGGTACATTATAATTCTTCTCTCCTTTGTGCTGCATGGAAACTCTAGGGAGAAGCCTTTCCTTTGCTTCTCAGGGAAACACACACACACACACACACACACACACACACACACACACACGCCCCACCATCATATAGGCTAAAACAGCCAAAATAATAAAAGGCCATTCTTGAGCAGTAAGAGCTTTGGATTGTGGGATTCATTGGCAGGGTGATCAGCTCCTGTGTTTTTGGGTATGGTCATGGTATCATGACTAATTGAATTGGATATAGTCATAAAGCCATGTGTAACTGAATTGCTTCTGATGTCTGCATTCCAGTTTGTACTAAGAAGTCTACTCCTAGGCCAGATGTAACTCTGAAGAACATAAGATGTCTCAGAGCTAAGGTAGTGCAACTATTCTCAGTTAGAAGATTAAGCACATGGCGCTTGCTCTCAGGAGTAATATCCTCCTATATCCTGGTTAATGAGCTGCTGGTGGCAACAGATTCCTGATGCTCAAGAGTTGGAGAAGTAGGAAGAGTTGAGAATTGTAAACTCTGACCCCTTGCACTCAGATTTCTCTTTTGAGAGATGAAGATTGGGATGTTCAGAAAGAGAAGGGTCTTGGTCCTTGTCACGTCAGCGGTGCCAGTTTAGCACAGTTCGGTGTAGTGAGCCCAGGACCTAAAGTTAGCCTGGGCTCTGAGGCTAATGGACTCCAACCTGCGCTGTGCCCACAGTCACTGGATGGCTCCGGGTTCTGTTGAATGCTGCACTAGCAGGGATTATGCTGAATAATTGTAATTATTCAGTAATCGAAATTGTAATTGGACAGTTCTGGGAGGAGTAGGTCCTTGTTCCCTGAAGTCCCAGGCACTCCTCTGTAGTGGTGTTGTATGCAGTCTCCCCAGAAGCCTGGCATGTGGGGGAATCTTCTGAACAATTAGGTGGTGGTAGCTCTCCAGAGGGATGGTTGGTGTGCGTGTTTGCAAAGACAGGGTTAAACTCCTCCCAACTTTTAAAAATCTCTCCTTTGTAAGATATCATTCAACCATAGCCTGAGACCTAAAATACACCTTTTAATGTGACGTTTCTTATGAAGAGTTCACAGTGGTTTCTCTTTGCTGCTGGTTAAAGCCTAAATAAAGAGTTTAATGCAGTCTCTCTGTCCTTTCCCATTTACAGTCCTGTTTCCTCATGTCCGACACTTTGGATTTTAGCCTTGTTATTTTTCCTGGGAAGCTAAGATTGGAGATCTAAGGCTGCCATAGACTACCTCAGCTTCCTGTCTCCACAGTTGCAAGGTGGGGAAATACTAGACTACCTGCTTGGTTTGAGTTTAGTTTATGACAGTCTGGGGCCTGACGCGTAACAAACACTACAGGTGCAATTATTTGCATTGTTACTGTGGAAGTAAAGGACTCCCCCTCTTTACAATGTTGAAGTCATCACTCTCCTAACAACAAGAGAGACTTCTGTGATGTTCTTGGTGTCCTGGAGCTCCCAGCAGCTGTAGTGAATGATGCTGGCAGAGAACTTTCCCCCTTTGTCTTTTTCTTTCATTTTAAAGTATATTTTGGGGGGGGGGTGTTGAGACAGAATTTCTCTCTGTAGTTTTGGAGCCTGTCCTGAAACTTGCTCTGTAGACCAGGCTGGCCTCAAACTCACAGAGATCCACCTGCCTCTGCCTCCCAAATGCTGGGACCTGTGCCATCACTGCTCAACCTAATTGATTTCTTGCTGTTCTGTTCTTAGGAATTCTGGGTGTTGTTGCAAAACCCCTTCCCCCTCTATCCACTTAGTTGGCTTGATTTTTTTTTCCTTTCTTCAAATTTATCTTTAGCTTTTATCACCTAAAGCTGTACTGAAAATTCTCAAACCACTGTACCTACTTTATGAACATCTTTGGTTTTAAAAACAAATGCAAGAGAGATTTTTCCATTCTTATCTGTGTCCTGGATTGTCCGGAATGGTTTTTCTGTATCTTTTTCTTCCACTGTTCCTAGCTGCTTAAAAAGGAACAGCAACAAACTAGTGCTGTTGTTTATTTTCTTACTTAAAGCAAGCTCCCCCTTGCATGTTTTATCCTTGAATTAGTGCTTTGTGAAATTTGACCTTTGTGTTTCTTCCTAGGATTAAGGGAAGGTGGGGGTGGCGCATTAATTTAAGCAATTCTGCCCCACCTCCTGTCATCTTCCAATCTCTTTATCTGGACCCATAATCTATTTGTGATTTATAGAGAAGAAAAAGAAAAGTAAGCTCAAGTTATTTCCTCACTCCACTTCGGCTTTGCAGCCGCTTCCTCCTTCTGGACTGAGTGCCTTAAACAGGAATTGAAAGCCAGAAAGGGCCGCTTCGTATGGCTGTTGTTGGTTCAGAAGAAAACCTTGTCCTGATCTGACATTTCAATCTTTTTTCAAGGGTTTATAGAATATACACATTCACCCTTCAGTTATTTCAGACGGCATGGGTTTATCTTTTTGAAACACTATCCTGAAATATTAGTTATTATTCAGAAAATGAGTCTTCCCCTGCCTCTAAAAAGCCTTTCTTCTTTTGCCCTTGAGTCATCAAAATACGTCACGGCCTCTATCCTACGTCTCATTCCTGAGGAAGGAATCCTGTGAAATTCATTGTGAAGCCAGTTGCTAGGTCCTGCATGGTCATCCCAGATGTTTCCCCATCAGGCTTGTGCATCCCAAGTCTGCCCACCTCTGCGCCAGTCCACACTTGTATTATATGCCACAGGGCTGACAATTCAGTTAGATCAGAAGGGAGTAGCGAAGACTCACTGCTTAAAGTTTCCTTCCTTCTCAGCCTGGGGCTTCAAGGATTCCTTTATAGATGTTAATAAAGGCAAGTAATAAAACTGTCCTCCTCATTTTTTTTTTAAACAGACCGTATCTCTGGGAATCAAATAGATTCTGTGAGTAATATTACTTGATTATTGATAGACTCTGAAGAGGTTGTCGTCCTGGAGCAAAGTGTGAATTTTTTAGAAGCTTAGGTCTCAGGGCTAAGGGACTCCAGGTGAGATTCTTTTCGTCAAATAATTGTGTTGGAGCATGGAAGCAGGAGAGGTAATGGTATGATTCTAGAAATCCAACCCAGCGAAGCAGAGATGCTGACTATGGACACTAAAATGCTTTGGCCAGGAGAAGGCTGAAGACCATGAAGGATTCTGGCCCTGTCACTTCAACAATGTCACTGGCCCTAGATTGGTAAAACAAAGTAGGACAGCCATTGGAATTGGGGTCTAGAACACAGGCATTCAACCCTCTGTAGTCCTGTGTTTTTTCAAGCTCTACATAAAGGGCATAATACCAACCTATTGGTATTATGTGGAACCCATGCTGTGAGATTGACCTCTTGCCTTCAGAGGCAGAGCAGAGAGACAGCAAGCCTTCCTAGGCTCCCCGCCCCTTGCCTTTCCATTCACAGGGTACATAATTCATTCAGCCAACCATCACTGTTGTCTGGTGGAAAATTTTGCATTTCTCATTAGGAGCAACAATTCTTTTTTTTTTCCATTCCACGTTCTTCCATAATTTTTTTTCCTGCCTTTTAATTCATCCCTCCTTTCCTGCTGTCTGACTTCCTAACTAATTTCTACCAGGCCTGTCCATCACTTGCCAAATCGATGATTGGGAGGCAGCTTTCCGCGGGGTGCACTGGGCTCGTGGGGCCTTCTGTGTTCAGTGCTACAGGACTGCAGACTGTGGTGGGAAAGTACTGGGTTTGTTTGAACCCTGTTCTGTCTAACTGTGCTGTGTCATTCTCTATACTTTCCTCAGCCCTACCCTGCATTGTCTTCTTGTTGGAATAGGCTAAACCAAGCAAGCTAGACAAGTAGGCAAGGTCAGCTTTCTGGTTCAAGTAAAAGGAAAAGCATAGAGCCCCCTACTAGCGAGAGACACACAGTCTGAGCATCTCCCGTGAGCTTCCCTTTCCTTCAGTGTTCCCCCATGTGTTAGCCTTTAGCGCGGACTGGAGAAGAGATTGTCCAGATCTGCATCTTTCTGCAGCCCTTCCTGTCACTCTCATGGAACGCTGTGCTCCAGCCAGCTGTTTTTACAGAGGAGAAAATGAAGTCTGGGGGTGGGGCGGGGAGGACAGAGCTGCTCAGGTTGAATTCAGTTAAACAGAAGAGCTGAGAGCTGAACTGATGGACCTGGGTTCACTCCCCCCTTTGTGATATCGCCCTGACCATTGCGGGTGAGACCTATGCTCACCTAGGGGTCACCTTCCTCACTTCGGATGCATAAGAATTGAGTGGAAAATGGCACATTTAGAATACAAGTGTAAAGCACCTACCATGATGGAAATTAGAGGACGATTTTTGTAGTGTCCCTGTGTGTTCTACTTAGGATAAGGAAAAAGCTACTCAGCTCTAGGGGTAGTAAACATTTCTATGAGCTTGAGTGCTTCTTGGTCGCACCAACTCAATTGTGTAGATTCCTCCAGCTCTGCGATTCTGAGACAAAGGCTATCGAGAACGCTGTGGACTCTGAGAGTTCCTGTATCGGGTGGGTTCTCATTCAAAGGACTTTTCCTGAAATTTGTGAAAGTTCACGGGAAAGGGAAGGTCTCCTCCAAGCAGGAAGAACAAGCAAGGTGCCACGGAAGAAAAGATGGCGCAGTGAGCCCATTCTAGAATGCTAGCTTCCAAGTAGCCATTTTGGATAAAAAGCAACCATTTGGCATGCAATGTAGCCATTTTGGATCGAAGCTGCAACAGGGGCTCCACATAAACATGAAGGAGAGCCTTCGATTGACCGGGAGCAGATGGCCCTCCTCCCCACCAGTCTTCTCCTCAGCTTTCCCCAGTGGTGCCTTGCCACATTCATGGTGCCTCAGAGCTTCAGCGACCCCATTTTACAAACAGAAAATAATTCCCCAAAGAGATTGCAGCTGCACAAATTTGTGCAGAAACTCGATGGGAAAGTTAAAACCCAAGGTCTCAGACCCCTACTTCCGTGACCTTGCCCTTGATGCTGCTTCCAGGACCCACACTGAAGAGGCTAAAGTAGCAAAAGACAACAGCGTGTCTTGTGCATTGTCTGGTCAGCAGGAGTCTCTACAAATAAAAGCCATGGTCCCGTTGTGCAATGATGTTGGGTGTGTTGCTGCTCAGCCTGTTTCTGGGGAAGTCTTAGCAGTACCACCTGGGTCAATGTTATTCCCTGGTGAGTGAAGCAAGGGATCTTTGCTGGAAGAGAAAGGAAGGAGTAAGAGCCAGAAAGGGAAGGAGCCAAGATGTCAGAATTTCCAGAAGTCCGGGCTATCATAATGAACCCGCTGGAATTCATCATCTGAAAATAATTGATTCGGGTTTTGTGAAAGTGCCAGGACACTATTGGGGACTGCAGCATGAGTGTGACGAGATGCAGAAAAGGGTTGGGTAAAGGTAGAGAATCAATACACAAATGAGTACGAAACAAAGACGCATATGGAAGGCAATTGAACCAATCTTATTCTTGCTTGAATGCTAATTATTTAGCCTTAACTCTGCCAAGATCAATGGTCTTGCCTGTTAAAATGAACACACAGTTAAGAAGCCAGGCACAGAGAATCCCTCCACTGCCAGATTTGTCTGTTTGTAAAAATCGTCTCGAATTATGCTATCGAAAGATTAATTCAGTAGACCCTACGAATTATTTTCTCACGGAAGCAAGATGTACTTCTTGATATTTTAAGGTTGAATCTTCGATTACTCTCAGATTCTAATAGATGGCACTTACAAATGGCATCAGGGACCAAGACGCTCAGTCATTCGTGGCATCTATAGGATTTCTAAGGGGATTAATCCAACAGTGGGACCAAGGGCGAATTTCAGGTCAGTAGGTTTATAAGCCAGGGTCTCTCAACCTTGGCTTAAACGTTTAGAGAAGGGAAATTCCTCATAGTGGGAGGCATTTCTTCTCCTTTTCGGGTGGTGAACAGTATCTCCGGTCCCTAACTACTTAGTAGTTGTCAGTAGCACACACCCCAGGTTTTTAGTATGACAAGCACAGAATGTTCCCATATGCTGTATTCCACCGAGGTCCCAATGGCCTCAGACTGAGAGCTGCTGAGGTAAACACCAAGCCATATACGGCATGACTGTACATCAAGGGCAGCCGATCTCAAGTCAAGTTGTGACGGTGGATACTTGATGACGTTGTGCCCATTGATGAATGATGAATGTTTATGAAAAAGTTGGCTACAGCTTGCCATCATGCTGAGGGAAGTCCACTGGAAACAGATCTTCTCCCTTAGCTGAGGAACCCCGGGTTGACGTGCCCTGGATGGTCCTGCCTCTCTGCCCTATTTCAGATTGGAGGAAAGAACAGAGCTTTTACATTTTCTCTGCTTTTCATCCCAACATGTTGTTTTAGTGATGCAAACAATCACCTCTTGGTTGTGAACTCTAGACTCCAGAACATACCGGGGTGTCTTCCTACATACTATCCATCTACACACACACACACACACACACACACACCCACACACACACACACACACACCCACA
>PVIU01006570.1:0-100221 GCA_004026605.1 Ondatra zibethicus
TACCAGCTTGCATTCCCACCAGCAATGCAGAAGTGTTCCCTTTCCCCCACAACCTCTCCAGCATAAGTTGTCATCAGTGTTTTTGATCTTGGCCATTCTTACAGGTGTAAGATGGAATCTCAGAGTTGTTTTGATTTGCATTTCTCTGATGACTAAGGATGTTGAACATTTCCTTAAGTGTCTTTCAGCCATTTTAGATACCTCTGTTGAGAGTTCTCTGTTTAGGTCTGTGCTCCATTTTTTTTTTATTGGATTATGTGTTCTTTTGTTGTCCAATTTCTTGAGTTCCTTGTATATTTTGGAGATCAGACCTCTGTCTGATGTGGGGCTAGTGAAGATCTTTTCCCATTCTGTAGGCTGTCGTTTTGTCTTGTTGACCGTGTCCTTTGCTTTACCAAAGATTTCAGTTTCAGGAGGTCCCATTTATTAATTGTTTCTCTCAGTGTCTGTGCTGCTGGGGTTCTATTTAGGAAGTGGTTCCTTGTGCCAGTGCGTTCAAGTGTACTTCTCACTTTCTCTTCCATAAGGTTCAGTGTGGCTGGCTTTATGTTGATGTCTTTGATCCATTTGGACTTGAGTTTTGTGCATGGTGATAGATGTGGATCTATTTTCATTTTTCTAAATGTTGGTATCCAGTTATGCCAGCACCACTTGTTAAATATGCTTTCTTTTTTCCATTTGGTATTTTTTGCTTCTTTATCAAATATCAGGTGTTCGAAGATGTGTGGATTGATATCTGGGTCTTCTATTCATAAACCCAGGATCTGATCCTAATAGGCAGCTGCTGTACCACAGAGTTTCACCCCAAATATATACAGGGGTGTTGGTAGCTATCTATTGTCTTCAGTTTCCCTGAGGATATTTCTCCTGTACTCGATAAAAGAATCCCAGCATTTTTTTTATATATAGGTGTGTGGTGTGCATGCACAGATGTATAAGCATTTGCTTGTGTGTAGTGAATGTGTGTATGCAGGTACCCATTAGTGTGCTCATGTGCACATTCATGTGTGCTTGTGTTTGAGTATGTATAGGTAGGTCTGAAGGTGATATCAGGTAGATCATATCCCACCTTACATATCCAGCTAGGGTCACCTGCTGAACCCAGAGCAGGCCTTTCTGCTAGTCTGGCTAACCATTTTGTTGTTGTTGTTGTGTTTACAGAAGGGCTTCCATGCCACCAGGCTTTTTATATGGATCATGGGGATCTGCACTCTATCTTTCCTGGTCATGTGGAAAGGGCATTACCGCTTGAACTATTTCCCCAGCCCAGAAGCCCAACAATTCTTGATTATTTCCCTGAATATTTCTATTATTATTATCTTTTTAAAAAGGTGTTTCAAGACAGGCTCCCTCTGTGTTATAATCCTGGCTGTCCTGGAACTCACTCTATAGACCAGGCTGGCCTCGAACTCACAGAGATCCACCTGCCTCTGTCTCTTGAGTGCTGGGATTAAAGGCGTGCGCCACCACCACTAGGCGAATATTTCTATTCTTAGCCCATCTGACTTTGGGTTGGATGGTCACTGTCATTTTTAATGTGGAGGCAGAAACAACGCAGAGCAGTGTATGCTGTACAATCATCGGCTCAGGGGGAGCACATGTATGACATGGACCAGCTCTGTTAAGTCCCACAGGAGCATCTTTGCCAGCACAACTGTGCACTGGGTGCCAGCTTCTACTGGAAGGGATGGAGAAGCTAGATTGTGAAACCGCCATTGCTTTCACGGGAGAACGTACCCCAGAATACAGCCAGTTCCAGAGAGAGCAATCTCAACTGAGCGGTGAGGACGCGGCAAGCAAATCTTTGGGTCCATGGCATGAGTTCTGTTTAGTGTATCCTCTATCTTTGAACTTTCGCTCTTTTTACCAATAAATTCCTTTGGGCCTAAGTCAGTGTGGTTTGGGATTTTTGGGTTTTTAGAATCAATGTGGGTTGGCTAATGTAGACGTTTCATTTTTTTACCATTGTAATTCTGTTCGAGGGCAGGCAACACACGAACTGGCATAAAAGTACACTGTGAGCTCTAGATCGTATCACTAACACCACAGCTCATCAAGATGGGCTTTATTTGTCTGTTCGTCAACACTTTCACAAGGAGTGAAATAGATGTAAGTGTGATTTATTACCAAAGTACACACTTGGTATTTTTGAGGCATGTTTTCTTTTCTTTTTTTTTTAATTTATTTATTTCATATGCATTGGTGTTTTGCCTTCATATATGTCTGTGTGAGGGTGTTGGATCCCATGGAACTGAAGTCACAGACAGTTGTGAGCTGCCATGTGGGTGCTGGGAATCGAACCCTGGTCCTTTGGAAGAGCAGTCAGAGCTCTTAACCACTGAGCCATCTCTCCAGCCCCTTGAGGCATGTTTTGTATGACACAGGCTGGCCTTGAACTCTCTGTGTAGCCATGGTAGCATTACGATCTATCCTTTGTTTTGCTTTTGCTGATTTAGTTAAAAATAACCACATTAAAAATGTATTCTTGTTATGGTGCCACATAGCTCAGCTCGTAGAGTGCCTGGTTGGCATGCATTAAGCCCCATGTTCCATCTCTAGCACTATGTAAGTCTGGTATGTTGTTCCATGCTTGTAATCCCAGCACTTGGGAGGTGGAAGCAGGGGTTAACAAGTTCAAGGCCAGCCTGGGATACAGGAGATCCTGCCTTAAAAAAAAGGGGGGGGGGCTGTGAACTTTGGTAATAAACATGCTCTTTTTCTTTCTAATCTAAGTGAACATGTTAAGCAAATACTCCATCACTGAGTGACCTCAGCAGTTCCAGTAATAGATCTAATACCAGTGTTTATAGACTATTGTTAGATTTCATATAAATTGACGCTATCAACTTTGAGTCATGATAAACGAAGCTGTGTGTTTAAGTGCAACTGAGGTCTTGTCAGTGCTAGAGTGTCTGGGGTAATTCACCTGCTTGGCATACACAAATTCCTGGGTCCTGGATTCTAACTCCAGCATTGAAAAAAAAAAAAAGGCCTTTCAGTTGGCATAGTAGCCCATGCCTTTAATCCCAGGACTTAAGAAGCAGAGGCAGGTGGATGATAGAGCCTTCAAGCTAATTAATGTTATGTCATTCATGATAAGATCAGTACATTTTTTTTTTTCCGAGACAGGGTTTCTCTGTGGGTTTGGAGCCTGTCCTGGAACTAGCTCTGTAGACCAGGCTGGTCTCGAACTCACAGAGATCCACCTGCCTCTGCCTCCCAAGTGCTGGGATGAAGGCGTGTGCCACCACCGCCTGGCAATCAGTACATTTTGTAAGGACCAAGAAAGGGGGTGAGACGGAGTGTTTGCATATGCAAGAAAGCACACCCCACTGATTGATGAGCTGACCAGTGTGGCAATCTGGGAGCATCCAGAACAGTTAGAAATCATTTTTTTGTTGTTTAATAACTTCTACGGTGTTTTAGAAGACAGTTCAACCTGGGTAAAGTAGTTTCTGTGGCCAGGTGGTGGTGGCCTTTAATCCCAGGACTTGGGAGGGAAAGACTGATGGGTCTGTATGAGTTCAAAAACAGCCTGATTCATATAGTGAGTTCCAGGCCAACCAGGGGAGCATGGTGAGACCCTGTCTCAAAACAGGACAACAAATAAAGAAAAAAAAGAGAAAACAAAATCAAAGGCAAGTACCCAAGCTTGCAAAGTTGTGTTTTACCTCCAAGATGAAATAAAAATATTCCGTTAAAAGACAAATTTCCTATTTCAAACTTTGAGCAGGAGAGAGCTTTACATCATGGTCTTCTGGTCTCCATCCCTTGAGTGTCTGGGGTTACAGATCTGTGTGTCTCTAATTCTCCATTTTAGATTGTGTGAGAGATCAATGCTAGGACCTCGAATACCAGTCCTCTTCCCCGCCCACTAAGCTACATCCCCAGTGAGGATCAGGGTTCAGATCTCAAGAACTCACATAAATGCTGGGTGAATGTGGTGGTCTGCTTATAATTCCAGCCCTCAGAGGGCTCCCCCATGCACACGCCTGCCCATGCACCCACATGCACACGCCTGCACATGTACCCACAGTCATGCATCTGCATATGCACCCACATTCACGAGAACAGGAAAACACACAGGCATGCACACACACATATACAGCAAAGAAAAATATCTTAAAAAGTTAGGTGGAGAGTCATTCCGGGGTTGGAGAGATGGCTCAGTAGTTAAGAGCACTGGTTGCTGTTCCAGAGGACTGGGGTTCAATTCCCAGCACCCCATGGCACTCACAGCCATCTGTAACTACTGTTCTAGGGCTTCCGACATCCTCACATAGACATACGTGCAGGCAAAACACCAATGTACATAAAACACAAATAAATAAATTTTAAAAAAGAGGTGACTTGGGAAGGCTATAGGCAGATTTTTCTGTCCCACCAGTCAGTTTCCAAATAAGCAACATGGAGACTTCTTATTAATTATAAAAGTTCAACCAATAGCTTAGGCTTATTTCTAACTAGCTCTTAAAACTAAAATCAACCGATTTCTACTAATATTACTTTCTGCCTCATGGCTTTATTACCTCATCTCCGTATTGCTCATCCTGCTTGCTCTGCGTCTTATGGCGTCTCCTCATGATTCTACCCTTCTTTTTCCCAGCGTCCTCCCTGCTATGAAAATCCTGCCTAGCTATTGGCCATTCAGCTTTTTATTAAACCAATCACAGTGACATATTTTTACACAGCGTAATTAAATAGCTCTCAACCGAAGGCACTGAGTATGCCCCCCAATAAGGATAATTGACATACACATGAACACACATCTACAGGAGCATGTTCACACATGACCAACACATGCTCACAGATGGATAAATGAATGCATGAATGATTGAAAAGCAGAAAGAAAAAAGATCTTGATACCAAAGTTCAAAGACCAGATTTAGGGCTGTCTTGTGAACAAAGAGAATTTGAGCAAATCACTTACTTAACAAGTGCCCCCTCAAATTTTCTTATCAGTAAAATCAGAAGGCTAATGCTGACTAATGGAACGTCTGTGACTTATAAAAATCATATGAGTGATTCAGGCAAATGTACTTTTACTCATCCATCAGTCAATAAAGAATTACAGTGAGCTGTGTACCGTGAAAAGCTTAGAAGCAAAACCATGAAATACGTTTTGAGATATGAGCATTTTACTGGGCACAATAATTGTATAGAGTTACAGTACACAATATGACATTTATTGTGTGTGTGTGTATATGTGTGTGCTACATGGGATGTGTGTTTTAAAATAGTGTCTAGTTATGTATCTCAGGCTGTCTTAGAACTTGTAACATTCTTCCGTCTTTAACATCTTCATGACTGGAATTATAGGCATGAGTCACCATGCTTGGCTATATGTCATTTTAACGCACAACGCAGCACAACACACACACACAGAGTTATGTATATCAAATTATGGTGACTGGCAAATCTCTCACCTCAGACATTCCACTGTGGTAAAATGGTTCCCCATCATCTCCACTAGCTATTTTCAAATATAAAATCAATTGTGGTCAACTACAGTCACGTCCTTCCTTTTGATTTTGTTTCTCTTTTGAGATAGTCTCCATATATGGCCTGCCCAGGCTGGCCTGGGACTCACAATCCTCCCCACTCAGCCTCACGAGTACGGGAGTTACAGGCCTGTACCATTATGCCCTGGCTTGTTTTAATTTTAGAGAACCCATGGCTTGGTTCAAGAATCTTACAGTCTAATAGAGGAAGTAGAAACATATGAAGAGAGCCTTTCAACGCACTCTCCCGGAGCCCTTTTTGTCCTATTGTAAGCACAGCTTGCAGCTCTTTGTTATCCATGTGCCTTCCCACACTTGAGTGTCCCCTTTTCTTACCAGGCTCTGGATGCCATAGTGGTAGCCCATTTTGCTAACCACTCTGTCCACGGCACCCTCACCATAATTATCTAGGAAATGGATGTTTTTATTTGTTTATTCCATCTTTTGAAAGGTCCAAGAATCGGTAGCAGAAACCAGTGTGACCTTATTTCTTAGGCTATCCAGCCTCAGGTGGCATTGGCAGTATAATCCTAAAAGGAGGAGAGTCACTCCCCCCACCCCCTTCCATGTTTGCACAAATCGAGAGCTTCTACTCCTCGGGATTCTTTGCAAATCAGTTAACTTCATATAATCTCTATTATTGGGCCCAATGCCTCTCTTCTGTCCTGATTTTTACATTAGCAAGCAATCGAGGCGGGTGCCAGCTTTCATCCCATCAGACTGGATTGCATTAAACCAACCACAATGAAAACGAAAACGGAATTGATTGGCTTCACTCCCCACGTACACGAGGACGCTGGGTTGAAATAATCGCCTTAAGTGTTTCAGGGTGAGATTCCTTCCACAGGCGTCTGGTTTCAGGCTGCCTCCAAGTCCGGGTTGTCCTTGCAGTAAATAAATCAGCAGGGTGCATAATCTTGTTCAGTAACCTGCTGCAAATCCCAAGGACGTGCAAAATTCATCAACTCCAACAGGGCCTGGAGGTGGGAAAATCCTTTCGCTGGGAAGAAACACCCTTAGCGGGAGGATTGTAACTGCCAGGTCACCTTCCCTAAAGTGATGTGTCCCTGGGCTGGAGTCTTTTAACAACAAAGGTTTATGGAAGCCAGAATCTTGAAGAAAGCTAGATTTTGGTGCTATCTACCATTAATTTGTTTTGTTTTCTAGAAAAGAAATGCATTTGAAATCATAGGAGAGAGTTAGCCTGACATTACCTTTAAAATATATACATTCGTAGCCTGCCCTAAAAGTAGAAAGGAGTGAGATTGTAGCTTAGAGGTGGAGTGTTTGCCTAGCATGTTCAAGGTCCTGGGGTTTTTGTTTTGTTTTGTTTTTTCCAGCCACAAGGAAAAAAAGAAAACAGAAAAGAACTAGATGGATGCTTAGACTTGGGGAAATGTAAGAGATTCTCCAAGTATTTATTCTTTCGTTCATCCATTCACTTATTATTTTCAAGATATTGCCTTGGTAGAAACAGGTCCTTTGGCTTCGAGAAGTCAGCTCAATAGTAAGCAGCTGAGATTTCTTTTTCCTGGCCATTCTGACTTCATTGAAGAAAACGAAATTGCTTTTCCAGATCCTGACTGGTGTCAGATAGCCAGGTGTCAACTTCCCGCTTCAAGATCGGGCAGTCAAGAGCCTGCACGTCTGGCTCCGCTGAAGACAATCTGCCCGTGATATGCACTGTTGCGCTTTTTCTCTGTGGCAGACATGGTTTCCAAAATAGCTTAGCTGCGCTGCATGCTAGTGCGGGGGCAAGAAACCCTCATCTTCCTGTTTTCCCCAAGCAGCAGATGCCTCCGTGATAATGGGGAAAAAAGAACATTATTGAATTTTCTTAATGGTATCAACTTACTACCCTTGAGTCTGGTATGTTTCAAATTCCATTAAAGGCTGGAACTCATAGCTTTTTAAAGAAACTCTCTCTCTTTCCCCCAAAACACAAAGGCAAAGATTTCACTCCTTGCACACTAGAATAGTGTGTCTCCAGAAGGTTGAATCAGCACTTAAGACTGAAGAAAAACCTCATTTAGTCATGTCATAACTGTCCTTAAGAGTAACTCATATTCTCTCTCCCTTCCTTCCTTTCCTCTCTTGGGTAATTTGATCTTTTCCTCTAGAGCGTAGGGCAATAGTATTTACTGAAACTAATGTTTCTAAGATGGTGAAAATTTGCCCTTGATATACAGACTCTCTGATGCTAAAGAAATAAATGTAAATAGGAAACTGATCTTTGTTGCTTAGTTACTTGGGAAACACATACTGCAGGGCCTGTCCTCTTCCCTTCCAAGTGTCCTTTCTCAGCAGTCTTGACTGCCACCCGAAGTATATTCTAAATTTATAATCAAATTACAGGCATCTGAAGAGCTCAGCCGCTGAAGTAAATTGTTTTCCATAAGTCATGCTTTCGAATCACAAATACTGGAAAAACAAATGCTGTAACTATAATTCTTAAATGATAGATGGCTTCTGGAAGCATTTAATTCAGAGCAAATGCATCCAAGCCCAAACCTGAACCCCAGCATGCTTGATTTGGTTATTCTTTTCCAAAGTTTCAGGGTTTGTTTGTTCGTTTGTGTTCCCTTTTTGACTCGAATCTTCATTCGTTTCATAAGCACTGGGATGATCAAGACCTATCATGAAAGGTTCTAAACAGGCTTGGGAGTTGATGCAACACATTCGTTCAGTTTAAAAAATAAATAGGCTCAAACATGTTGGTATGAATTCAACTCACCATATGTCCTCCTAATGATTGTTTGGAAACAACAAGGGACAGACCTCCCACAGATCCTTCTCTGTATTCCTAAGTGTCTTCAAAGTGTAGACTTAGAACATGACTTGCTTTGAGCTGAAGAAACAGTCCCCAAGTAGAGTTGTAAATGAGTTTAACTGACTCCTTGGATAGTTACCCACAAAGACCTTTATTTAAATATATACAACGAGTTGTCTTATTTGATCCTTTTGTATTCAAGGGCATAATACTTTCAAAAAAATAACAAAATGTGGAGAGGAAGGAGTGCTAATAACTGCCAGAATCAGGAATCTACAATGCAAAATCTGTGTTGGCAACAAAGAATCTCGACTCTGGAGAGAGCAGGCTAGTGTTCAAGTTTGGCAAATTATCCTTTAAGTTTCAGCATTTTACTCTTGGTTCTTACAAAAAAAATTAGAAAAAGTATATGAAAAGGGTGATTTTTTTTTAAAAAAGCAAAAGCCAGTATGTAAATGGGTAGATGATTATTACTTGAATTGTGCAATAGAAAAGTCAGGGGCATCTGCTTATGAAATAAAACACAGCATTTTTGGAGCAGGGCATGGTAGCACACTCCAGTAGTCCTAGCCCTTAGGGCCTAGGAAGAAGAATTGTGAGTTCAAGGCCAGCCTGGGCTTCTTAGGTAAGACACTGTCTCAAAAAACAAAACTGGACCGAAATCAGAACAACAACACATCAAGCGACACATTTTCCATGGGGATAATGTCAATGAAAAGGTAGAAGTGGCTTATGCCGGGCCATAGTGCCTTGTGAGAGGAGTTACGTGTGCTATTGGCATCGTTCGCGGCGTGGGACGGATGGCACTCATTGTGGAAAATGGATTGCACTACAATTAGTCCCTATCCCCTCCCCCTCTCTCTCCTAGAGAAATCCAGCTGTCCATACACATCTGGATCACTTATTCTGTATGCTGGGATGGTGAGCATATATCGTTGGCTCATCATTCTGCTTGCTGGGATCTCGTTCCAACCATCTGTTGCTATGTGACAATGGCACATTGACGCTGGGAGGATTAATACCATGCCTGCCATATTTCCATTCCATGTTCTGCGCAGTGACTCGTGTCACTGGGTGGCTTTTCTGTTCTCTGTAGTGTCATCATCAATAAGGGCTACCCTGGACTGCAGGATCTGACATGACTTACTCCTTGGACTAGGAGTGGCTTCTAGCTTTCGACTGGGAGCTCAGCTGGAGCTGTCCATAGGAACACTTGTGGCTCCTTCCAACTGGGCCCGTCATGTGATCTGAGAGTCATTTGCAGTATTAAAGATGAGTTTCCCAGTGAGAGTATTGCAAATATGAACAACGAAGCAGCTGACCTATTAAAGTCCATTCCTGGGACTATATCACGGTATTATGCCTATCCCAGTCAATTGATTAAATCACGGGCAAAGAATCTGCTACTGAGTTAAAGTCATAACCGGTAGGTTGATTTTGAAGGCTATTTATTGGATTATAGATGACGATATTGCTAACAATTTATTCTTTCCACTTCTCTAACTAAAAGAGTGGGGTTTTTTTTTGACTGTTTTTGTGAAACATTTTCTCCTGTAGTCAAAGATGACATCAAACTCAGTGTAGCAGAGGATGACCTTGAACTCCTGTTGCCTCTGCCTCCACTTTCCAAGTACAGGGATTATAATACATGAAATATGTAACAAAAATCAATTTTTAAAAATATTTTTATTATGTATTTTGTCATCAAAGGAACTTAAAAGAACTGTCTGAATATATCGCGCTGTTGAAATTTCCCAGAAATAGAGTAAAATAGATGAACACATAGCATCTAAAGCACAGCAGATGTGTAAAGAAGTGTATCAAAGCCGGGCGGTGGTGGCACACACCTTTAATCCCAGCACTTGGGAGGCAGAAGCAGGCAGATCTCTGTGAGTTCGAGACCAGCCTGATCTATAAGAGCTAGGTCCAGGACAGGCTCCAAATCTACAGAGGAACCCTGTCTCAAAAAAACCAAAAGAAATAAAAAGAAATATATTAAGTATGTAAGAGAATAAAAAGAAGCCAATCCTTAACCAATCAGGAACTGTTAGCGTGACAAAGTGATTCAAGTTTGTGAGGTTACAAAAGACAACCTTTCTTTGTTTTTGCAACAGAAAAACATCCATGTGAGGATGTATGGATGGATGTGAGGATGGATGGATGGTGGTTGTCTAGGGGATTGCTGAGTTTCTTCTCTGGCAAGAACAAAGAATGGAACGGCAGGAAAGACCAAAGACCAAGCCACATAGAAAGCTTCATACATTCAGGATGGAGAAACCTAAGGCTCACAGTCCCTTAAACAGACGCCATTTTGGATATTTTATAGGGCTCCTGGGTCCTCCCATTTCCCCATATTGGGCTGGTCCAGATACCACCCCGGGACCTTCTGGGGAGGCTTCTGGAAACATGAAGAAGCAGCCCTCTCCGAGAGCCTGATATTGTTTTCCCTGTAACCCGCACTCTACTAACTGTTTTTTCTGAGAGACTGGTGCAGATCACCAGCCTGGAGCTCACAGGCCTGCCCGCCTTTGCCTCCCGAGTGCTGAGATTAGAATTGTGCATGGCCATGCCTGGTGCCAGTCTGGCGCATCTTTAGTCATAGAAAAGGAAAGGCAGCTGTGTTAGGTATGGACCAGGAAGTCTAGAGCAGTGGTTCTCACCTGTCCTAATGATTTGACCCTTTAATACAGGCCCTCATGCTGTGGTGACCCCAACCCAACAGTAAAATTACTGTCATTGCTACTTCATAACTGCAGTTTTTCTACTGTTCAGAATCATAATCTAAAGACTGATATGCAGCTCCCGTGAAAGGGTCGTTTGACCCCCGAAGGGGTCACGACCCACAGCTTGAGAACCACGGCTCTAGAGAGATTCTGTGAGCAGTAAATGTCAAAACAAAAGCACAGAGAATACATATGTGTGACAGTTAGGATGCTCCCAGCTGCAAGACACAGGAATGTAGGTCAAAGAGATTTGTCATCTCATATGATATGGGCTTGTGAGTTTGGGGCTGGCAGAGATTCTCCACACGACAGTCAGGCGATGTT
The DNA here is from genome assembly GCA_004026605.1 of Ondatra zibethicus. Taxonomy (NCBI): domain Eukaryota; kingdom Metazoa; phylum Chordata; class Mammalia; order Rodentia; family Cricetidae; genus Ondatra; species Ondatra zibethicus. The sequence continues at coordinate 11,319 of PVIU01006570.1, forward strand.
CATGGGTGTGGCTTTTCTGCTTTGTCTCTGATCACCCCCTCTATGGCAGACGGCGTAACAACGTTGTGTTGGCCAGACCAAATACTGATTCCTCCCACAGTCAAACCTAAAGGCAGAGTGGATGATGAGATAAGAGAATGATTGGCGGCTATGTTTATTTGACAGCTCCCCCACCCCACCTCTCTCTCTCCATTAATTTGGAAAAGTAAATCTTTCCCAGATATCACTTACTAAAACATTTCTTCTTATTGCTCATTGGTCAGCATTGGATCTTAATACTTGCCCCCGCCCCAGCCGTTCACAAGTAAAGGCGAAACCACAGTCCCTCACATCCAATCCCCAAGAAGCTCCACAGAAAGCTGTCTTTCTTGAACCTGTGATTATCCGATGTCTCTGCCAAACTGAGTTGACAAGGAGGCAGGGGGATGGAGCTGATTGACAGCATGTGCCAGGTTCATGCTTAAACATCAATGTCAGCCTGTGGGTCCACCCGTCTGGCAGTACCTTTTCAAGAGCTGGTAGTCAATACCATTGTACAGATTCAAGAGGCCTGTGTGGGGACCATCTCAGGCCCATCGAAGTAGAGAATCAAAGAACTATCAGAAGCAAGCCAGGTCTATTAAATACTTGCTATGGGCAGGCCCAGTGTGTGATCCCCTTGTACCATCTCCCTGTGTTAATAGTAAAGAGGGTATGTGGTACTTATGTTTTAGGACTGAAGAGCAGAGAGAAAAAGCATTAAGAGTTCATAGAGACACATTCTGAAGTGGGGCATCTAGATATAGCCCCCCACCCAAGGCTCAGGGGCTTTCATGGAAGATGGGGTGCAATGAATATAAGACCTGGAAGTCGGGGAACAATGCTCTGAAACACTGTCTTTTAGACACACCATGGCCATTGCACCATTGCATTTTGAACTCACAGCAGCTGTGGTTACCTGCACAGACATTGTGTCCCCAAGAACCTATTGGCGATGAATGGCTGAGAAGGAGGAAGAGCTATTTCTCTTCAATGGTATGGCTACTTGTAAGTATCCAGGCTCTGATAAATAACCACACACTATAACACTATATACTCATGTAAGCAACTCTAATTAAATTCAGTGGAACAAATAGACAGACAGAAGATAGAGATAGAAAGGAGAAAGAGAGAGAGAACGAGAGAAAGAAGTTGAAGAGGGATTTGGGAAGAATCTGGAATGTGAACAGGATAAGAGAGGATGTTCGGGCTGAATACAGCTAAAATGAATGATACACATGTATGAAATCACCAAAGAATAAGTTTAAAAAAAAAATAGAAAAAATAAACTAGCAATCAACCCCCCCAACAGAGTAGAGACAGAAATGAAAGCTCATATCCCTTTAAGTTCAAGGGTGAAGTGGCTCCACATATATTAATGCGCAGCTATTATGTAAGCTCCTCTTTCCTGTTGACCCCCCAACATTCTCACCTTCTCAGCCCTTTCCCACAGGCCCTGCTGCCATGCGTGGGTAGACCGGAGTGAGGAACAAGAGCCAGACACCTCCAAACTTTCTAATCAATCCCAATCTACCTGCTGAAAGTTTTGTACTGAGGGAATAATGAGAAAAGCGAGAGAGAGGAACCAATCATCACAACAATGGAGACAGCCCATTGAGGTCTTTTATTTCATGCCACCAACCTCATCAGTGTGACAGATTTAGGGTCGCCTCGTAGTTGGATGCGTCGGCAACAAGGGTCCATACCTTAATACTCAGATTAAAACTCAAATTGGTTTTGAGATTCAGAATCATTTTGATATTGGATATTTTCACGGTTAATGGCACCGAAAGACCTTGCTGTGTAAATGCTTTGACCTCAGAAATTTGGTGAGCCGCACACAGATATTACCCGGGTGTCCTTATTACTTCTGGCTGTCTGAGGGAGAGAGCGGATGATTGACCTCTGCGATGGAGGACATTTCAGGAAGGGAGCAGTCATTCGACTCTTCATGGCGTTCTCCTGACCAGGCAGCCCAAGTTTACCAAAGATGATGTTTTCTCTTCAGGAAGCTGCCACACATAAGCTTCTGTCTGGGGGAGAAATATTTTCTCTGAAGGCATATTTGGGAATGCTTTCTTGTGGGATAAAGGCAGCCAGGGGTGAGTTTTGAAAAGCTATTTTGAATCCAAAGATTGTACTGTCTAGAGGCTCACACACACATCACCCTCTATAGAACAGACCGAAACAGGCTTACAGAGCTCCCTGCACCATCTTGGAATACACCCTGCTTCTCTTCTGCATAGGAGTTCCTGTTGGATGGAAATCATCCGGAGGGAATTGTTAAATTCGGGTCACTCCTATGTGCTCTGTTCCCCAGGTGTGTTCCTGTGTACAGATGCTTGGGGAGGTCACAGGACAACTTCAAGTGTCATTTTTAGGGAGCTATTTAAAATTTGAGGTCGTCCTGGAACCTACCTACCAGACTAGGCTGGCTGGCCAGTGAACGCCAGTCAGTCAGTCACCCATCTCCACCTTGCCTACGTGGGGATTACAGGCGTGCCGCCACACCACACCGAACCGTTTCTCATGATGGTTCTGAAGATCAAACTCAAGTTCTTACGCTGGCCAGGCAAGCATTTAACCAACTTGTTTCGGCAGCCCCCACGTGATTTGATATTCATCTCATTCCAAGCATTTTTACAAATGACTGCATTAGGAGCTAAACTTGGCAGCTTTTGTCCTAAAAACAGTGGCTGCTAGGCTGCTCCTCAACTGGAGACCTGCACAAGCGCTATTGTGCCCAACACACTCACTCATTTATGTCTCTCCCCAACACTCCCCTCGCTCTGTGTGTATGTGTGTGAGAGAGTTTGCACGTCAAAACTACCCACTGCTGCCTTTATCCTCATTTCTTTTGGCTCCTCACAGCCTCACAAGGAGCAAGCGTGTCTCCAGGGAGCTCTCGCAACCGAGAGCTTGAGAAACCAGCACATTTGGAAGCCGTCAGTGGCGAGAAGGAATGGAGGCTCGACTTGGGTGATTGGGCGGTTTCTTTGTTCTCTTTGTAAATGGCAGCAGTGAACTAGGAAAGAAAAACACGTTTTCAGATCTGAAAAGTGACTTAACCGGAAACACATTGCTCTGGGCTGCTGTGGTCTTTGACTCCCGTAAACTGGCACCTCTCTGTAGGGGTGCATGCAGTACAGGTGCGTGTTGTGGGGGTGCCCCTCTGGAGCTGAGCATCTGGAGGGGGAAATTCGTCCGGCTGTAGCTGAACAAGAGTAGGGCCTAATTCATGCATAATTCAGGCAGTTCTGCATGTCCGTGCATAATATCAGACATGCATGTCACGGAGGGAACAAGTGGTCACTTTCAACTTCAGTCTTTCTTGGGAGCACAGAAGTGAAAGGCCCCTTTGTCCTTCTCTGTACCTTGACAGTGAGTCCGGAACTTGGTTTGCATGTAGGGCAGCAGGAGTGACCCTGGATCCTCCAGGGAGGCCCTCTCTGACCACTGGGGACCAGCAACATGTTGAAGCCCATGTGAACAAAGCATTGGTCTAATTTTCAACTCAATTCCACGGGAAGCGTGAACCTGTTTAATTTCTCTTAGGGTTTCGGGCACCGTTGCTGTCAGAAAAATGTATCTTAAGCTCTTACGTCTCATCCCTTTTTATTCAATCTTCCTTAGCCATCACGACCAAGAGGAAATTAGTTTCCTGAGCTGGTGAGGAAGAGTTCAGTTTGCAAAGCAGACCTGACTTCGCTTCCGGTTCTATCTTTTCAACTCCACTTCTTTTGGATCTCCCAAAGAAGAAATTCTGTAATGACCTGGGCGTAAGTTAAGCTTCTCTTTAAGCGAAACCTCAATTGCTGTCTGTGCTTTTCACCGAATCGTGGAGTGTGTGGTGATGGCTTTGAGAGCTGGCTGAAGAAAACCAAAACATCGCACAATATACAAACACTCAGCTTAGATATCCTGAATATGTGTGGTAAGCCTATGTGATGATCCAGCCTTCATCGGCCTTTTTTTTGGAAGTGTCTGTCTTTATTGTTTTTATGTTTTTATCCATAAGATGCCCATGGCAGAGATAAGCCTGTTACATTGTAACTCTGATCGCTTATGGGGTGATTGGTTCAGTACTGAATAGTAAGGAACGTATTTATCCCCAACTCCTCCCTGGGACAAAGAAGCCAGCCAATAGGAAACTGAATCCTGATACTTCTGTCGCCTTTCTCTTTCCGTCTTGTTTTGTTTTGTTTTCTTCTCAAGACTGGGTCATAGTCTTTTCTGGGTCGTATGAAACCCCATAGCACCTCCTCTGTAGCAAGCTATCTTCTCTCTCTTTAAACTGTCTGAATTGACTCTCTGTCACGTGCCAGGAAACGATTCTCAAGCAACACATCAGCTGTTTTTCAAAATCCCTCCAACCTGGTGTGGGTTTGCAACTCAAGTGGACCAGCAGAACCTTGACCCACAGAGGAGACAGCCAGGGGTGTGGAAGCCAGGGTGGCTTCACCTTCCTGTTTTGTCCTGTACTGACTGTGGCCTTGGCTAAATCACTTAACCTCCTGTGATCGCGTCGTTTCCCTGGCTTGCATTGTTTTACCATCTAGAGCCCACAGGTGTGAAGTAGCAAGTTCGCTAGGTAGGCAGGAACAGTGGTCTTTAGACTCTAAAAATAGCTGTTGCGAACCGCATGGAAAGTGCTCCTCAAAGTGAGAGAGTGCGACAGAGTCAGGGTATCTGGGTCAATTCTTTCATCTTGTTTGTCTTCTTAACCCACCCACTTTTTCTTTCCAGAGCCCTGATCAAGCTCAGCTCCTCCTTGAACATGCACCTGCTAGACACGCAGTCTCCCGCTGAGTTGCATCCACGGCCCCTTTCTCCTCTTTTAATCTCTTGGTTCTCCTTCCCTGTCCATTTGGCTTTCTTTTAGAAGTCCAAATATTCACCCTTCTGATTACTAGGAAGCAGCTACAGGGTTGGCAGAGAACTCCTTTAAATGAAGACTGTCTGTGCATGTATGTCACATTCCGGTCATGGCTCATGTGTGGAGATCAGAGGACAACTTCTAGAGGTCTGTTCTTCCCTTCCACCAGGAGTCAGAGGGTTCCAGTTCAGGAACTTGGCTTTGTATGGCAAACACTTTGATCCATTGAGAGCCATCTTGCCTGCCCCAGAGAACTTTGAAGCCCATTTTCTTTTTCTTTTTTTCCCCATGATATTTATTGAGCTCTACATTTTTCTCTGCTCCCCTCCCTGCCACTCCCCTTCCTCCTTCAACCCTCCCCCAAGGTCACTATGCTGCCAATTTATTCAGGAGCTCTTGTCTTTTTATACTTTCTACTTCCCACGTAGATTAGATCTATGTAAGTCTCTCTTAGTGTCCGTATTGTTGTCTAAATTCTCAGGAATTGTGGTTTGTAAGCTGGTTTTCTTTGCCTTATGTTTAAAAGCCACCTATGCGTGAGTACATGTGATAATTGTCTTTCTGGGTCTGGGTTACTTCACTCAAAATAATGCTTTCTAGTTCCATCCATTTTCCTGCAAAATTCAAGCTGTCGTTATTTTTTTCTGCTGTGTAGTACTCCATTGTGTAAATGTACCACATTTTTTTAAAATCCATTCTTCAATCGAGGGGCATTTAGGTTGTTTCCAGTTTCTGGCTATGACAAATAAAGCTGCTATGAACATAGTTGAGCACATGTCCTTGTGGTGTGATTGAGCATCCTTTGGATATATACCCAAAAATGGGTCTTGAGGAAGGTTGTTTCTTAATTTTCTGAGAAATCGCCACACTGACATCCATAGGGGTTGTACCAGCTTGCATTCCCACCAGCAATGCAGAAGTGTTCCCTTTTCCCCACAACCTCTCCAGCATTAAGTTGTCATCAGTGTTTTTGAACTTGGCCATGCTTACAGGTGTAAGATGGAATCTCAGAGTTGTTTTGATTTGCATTTCTCTGATGACTAAGGATGTTGAACATTTCCTTAAGTGTCTTTCAGCCATTTTAGATTCCTCTGTTGAGAGTTCTCTGTTTAGGTCTGTGCTCCATTTTTTTTTTATTGTATTATGTGTTCTTTTGGTGTCCAATTTCTTGAGTTCCTTGTATATTTTGGAGATCAGACCTCTGTCTGATGTGGGGTGAAGCCCATTTTCTTGCCCGAATAATTTTCTCCATGATTTCAAACCCGCTCTATCGGGGGTGTAGGATTTTTCGCTGTTGACCTTCAGTCTGAAGCTGAGAGCCCCAGGGAGTGAGAGGCAAAGATCTGCACAAGTGTTTGACTGTGGAGTGCTCATGGGAATCCAAGTTAGCGAGCAAGTGCCAAAATTGGAGTGAAGTCGGCATGATGGTGGTCTTGACCTCTATCACACACAAACCTCTCCAAACTGGAATTACCTATCGCAGCTGCATTGAAAGGGGGCAAGGTGGTCTAGCCTCCGTGCCTGATTATTAGAAGATTTTGCAACCAGGGTTGAGTGGCTCCCTTCTGCAAAGGGCAAGATCTATAAAGGGGACAAATCTGGTGTCAGCCAGCAGCTTGCATTCTGAGCATTTGGAAGAACCAGAGTCCCAAGGGATGTGTCTGACTTATGCATGGGTATCCTCCTTTTTTTTTTTTTTTTTTTTTTTTGTTTTTTCGAGACAGGGTTTCTCTGCAGCTTTGGAGCCAGTCCTGGAATTAGCTTTTGTAGACCAGGCTGGTATCGAACTCACAGAGATCCGCCTGCCTCTGCCTCCCGAGTGCTGGGATTAAAGGCGTGTGCCACCACCGCTTGGCAACTTTTATTTTATTTTATTTTTGACTTTTAAGCTTGTCACTAAATCTGTCATCATGTCATGACTGAACATGGAGCAAAAGCTCTTTAGAGGACTCAACCATAGGACCCAGGAGAGCATTAAGCATCACTCTGTACTCCATTTTAGAGCTGTTGACTTCTCTGATTTGGGCAAAACATTCCTGAGTCACAGTGGCAGAAAGTGACACCAAGACTGTACTAATTATAGCCTGCTTCCTAGTGGCCAACAAAGTGCTAAATTCCACAATTTGCCGCTCAGGTTTTTGGTTGGCGCATGTCAAAGCCCTAGTAGGCTGATTCTGGGAACCCTATCCACTAATCTCTGTAATCCAATAGGGCTCAGAGACAAAAGACCTGCTCTGTCAGCACAGCCTAGAAAAAGCCTGATGTGCTAAAACCAGGAGGCATGGAATTCAGGGTCTTTAAGGGCTGGATTGAATGCATTAAGACAATAGCAAGACAGTGGAGGATAATTGAAAATTTCGTCCTATCCCATTTTCTCCAAGGTAGCCCGCCTCATTATTTCAGTCCAGTGGAAAATGTTCTTTGAAGACTTCTCAGATATAGGTTCCAAGTTAGAACCTCTACCATCTAGCAGGTTGGGTATGTGCCTGGATCTTGTGGAATGCCTGACTCCTCTTGCATTTATTGGGTTCCCGTGACACTGAAAGTCCTCTATGTGTTTTCTCTTTAGATGAAAAGACAGTTACTTTTAATTGTGTGGTGAGTAGGCACCCATGACTGGAGATGCCCAAGGAAGCCAGTGGAATCGTATCCATTGTACGGTACTGGAGTCACAGACAGTTGAACTGCCCAAGTCGGTGCTGGGAACTGAACCCAGAGCCTCTTCTAAGAGCAGCAGATGTTCTTAACTGTTTAGCCATCTCTCCTGCATTCCCTATGGGTGTTCCAATCATTGTTTGGCTACCACTGTGCATCTAACGTCAGGCCAAGCAGCTGAGTTAACAGCGAGAGAAAATATGTATTCAATTCTTTGATGCCCTGCTTTAAGAATGTAGTGAGAAGAAAATTATATACTCAAGATAATCATGGTAATTTGTGTATCACGGCAGATATAATCATGGAAGCCACAGATTATTTTTTTCCCCTTACAGGGACCGATTTACCTTGTAATTTCAACCATATAGTTGTATTAAAGGACACAAAATTTTTGTACAGTTATCATGTGCCCACCAGAGTTGACCATTGCTGGTGTGTATGGTGTGCGTATGAGTGTGTGTGTACGTGTGTGTGTGGTGTGCCGGGCAAACACTCTACTACTGAGCTATACCCTGCACTGGAGCCAACATCTTAGTGAATGAACTGCCTCCAGATGTGGCTGGAGACCAAAGGTGAGCTTGCAATTAATTCGTCTTGGTTATCACCATATAGGACTGCCATTAGTTGGACAGAGGAGAGAGGTAAGAGACCAGGCAATGTCTAAGTGCCTATTTCTCCTTTTAAGTTTCTAAATCTTAAAAAGACTCTTAAGCTTTGCAATGTTTGACTGCACAGCCCTTGTTTCAGGTACCAAAATACCCTTCTTACGAATGTTCTTTCCTGCTACCACGAACTGTGTTCCTGCATCGGTAATTAAATAAAGACCACAACTAAAGATGCATGCAAATTGCTTCGTTTTGCCTTTTTTCTTTTTCTTTTTTTCTTTTTTTTTCCTTTTCTTTTTGGTTTTTTGAGATAGAGTTTTTCTGTGTAGCCCTGGCTGTCCTGAAACTCACTCTGTAGACCAGGCTGGCCTCCAACTCACAAAGATCCACCTGCCTCTGCCTTCCAAGTGCTGGGGATTAAAGGCATGCATCACCACCGCCCAGTGTAAATTATTTTTTCATTCATTTAGTGTTTCTCTGTCTTTAGATTTTTTGGTATTTCTAGGATTGTATTATTTGATTTGGACACAGTCTCATAGATTCCACCAAGTCTGAGGTCGCACTATCTGAACTATGTCCCATCTTTTGTGACCACAGAAGCTAAACAGGGTCCAGCCTGATATTGGATGGGAGAATTCACCAGTCCGAGCTAATATAAACAAATGGGTGAATATGTAAACAAAGAGGAAAGGGCAATCAAACTTATAGCAGAATGCCAAGCTCTAGACAGAGAAGAAACAGAAAGTCTCAATGGATGCTGTAAGTAGCTACAAAACCTAGTGAGCAATAGAGTACATAGTTACAAAGTTTTCACAAACACTGTGTGATTACAAAATAAAACATAGTACATTTATAGTAGGTAAGTCTGCAGAAGTTACTTTATTGCTAGCAGATGGGGACAAGAAGCCATCATGAACTTAATTCCTCCTAAAACCACAGCAGGAACACAATGTCTTATTGCTACTGCTTTTGTTCAAAGAGCATAGCAAGTATCTAAGAGGAAACTTCAGACAAAACCCAGTGAACAAAAAGTCTACAAACGAACTGGCAGTCTACACAGACTTCAAAGTGAGCTAGGCAAGATGGCCAGCACTTATAATCTCAGCCCTTAAGAAGGGGAAGCAGGAGGATCGGGAGTTTAAGGCTAGCCTGGGCTACCTCACCCTGTCAGCAGCAACAACAGAAACCAAGCAAACCAGGGCCACCAAAGGAAAAAAGAATGTTTCCAGATTGAAGGAAACTAAAAAGACAAGAGGAGTAGATATAGTAAACAACCTGGATAGGACTGCTGGCAAAATCTGAATACAACCAATGGATTTCTGATACATTAATATTATATTTCCTAATTTTGATGACTAGATTATAATTAATTAACATGATAATTTTCAGTATTTCAAGGTACTAGGACATGCTTTTTAAAAATCTATTTTAAAATACTTATCCATTTATCTATCCAGGGAGATAAATAGATAATAATGAAGGAATTGATATTAAAATACAAGAATTGGTTAATCTAAGTACAGGGCAGATCTTTACATATTTTTGCAGTTTTTCTTTAATTTTCTATGAAATAAAAACTTTAAAACAGTGATCTCAGTCTGCCCACTTTGGAGGAGATGACTACTGCTTCCTCATATGCTGCAAAAGAGTAAAATGAAAATAGTAAAAGCAATTGATAGAGCTGCAACATTACGTATGAGATTTTAAAATTCATTTTTAAGTTGTCTGCAGCTAATCAGCAGACTCACCACAAAGAGAGGAGTCCATTTCCCTGGGGTGACTCACCAGTGCCATGGAGGCAGATTTGTAAGAGGAAGCCCTCTGCAAATGCCTTAGAATTCTAAGGTTTTAATACGCATAAAAATCACAATGAGACTCTGCAGAATAAAGTCTCATCATGCTGCTCCAGAGTGAGACCTCACTTTCTCTCTCTCCCTGTCCCTCTCCAGCTAGATGTCACAAAATTGGCCTAGGACTCACTATGTGTCCCAGACCAGACTGACCTCTGGGTGCCAGGATTGAGGTGTATCTGCGATCCTAACAAATGATGTATGTTTCTAATGTTCCTAAGACTCCCTTGCACTAGGCCCCACACTACTGGTAGCAAAGCTAAGGGTTTTCTGACCTGCTTTGTGGGCTTGCAATGTTTGCTTGGAATATATAGTCTTGTGTACCTGTGCAGATGCTGTCTGCACAGAGCTGACTTGTGGTCACAGAGTCTGTAGACTCCACCTGACTATTTTTTATTTTTATTTTTTCTAACATGGAAGGCTGTGGTCCCCTGGTCTAGAGTAGTTACAAGCATAGAATCTGGACTTAGCGTGTCTGAGTTTGGATTCTGGCATGGCTGCTTATCTTGTTGGCTCAGTTTCTTGTTAGTAGAGAGTAGACACTGACATTTTTCTTTTTTCTTTTCTTTCTTTCTTTCTTTCTTTTTTTTTTTTTTTTTTTTTTGGTTTTTCGAGATAGGGTTTCTCTGTAGCTTTGGAGCCTGTCCTGGAACTAGCTCTTGTAGACCAGGCTGGTCTCGAACTCACAGAGATCTGCCTGCCTCTGCCTCCCGAGTGCTGGTATTAAAGGCATGCACCACCACCGCCCGGTTACAGATAATGACATTTTTCTAGGTCTGTGAGAAAACAACATGAAATGACACAGGACCTGTCACACAAACTTCAGGGACTATGCTTAAAATCTAGCTTCATCCAGCAGGTCTTCGAAGGATCCAGGGAATCCAGTTCTCAGATAATTCTGATCCCTGTGGCCCCTGGAGCTACAGTTTGAGGCAAACCTACAGCAAGTTCCCTTTTCAATCTGCCCCCTTCCCTTTCTCCCCATGCTTCCTTCCCAAGGCTACCCCTGCCATTCTCAGCAAGTGAGAGTGGGTTTTGATGCTCTGCACTCCCTTAACATTAGCATCAACAACAAAGCCACTGGCATCAAACTACATTTCACCATGCACTCAGGAGGCCTGCTGTGGACTGTGGCTAATGCAGTAACGGCCTGAAATGGATATCTTCCTTAGCTTGGGCTCAGACTTCCCTTTGGTAATTGTTTGTCTCATCTGCAGTTCTCATGCCCTCCTTGGCTGCTTTTGGAAGGCATTCTGCAAATCCAGCCTGGCAATGACCAGAACTCCTTTCTTAGGTGGGCCTTGACTGCCATTTGAGTAAAAGGTGATCAAAAGGCCCTCTGAGGCCAATGGTTCTTATTGATGTTGACCGAGGATTGAGAACTGGCTGCCACTGTCCATGGGCCAGAAAACTGACCAGATGACCTAAGGAGTGTATTATGGTTTTTGAACATAGGGAACTTCTTCCTTGAAATATTTGTCTGTGAAATAGTAGATCCAACATTTTTGAAAAACCATTATGATGCACATCCTACTTCAAAATGTGTGTTCACTAATGTCACGGGCTTTGTGAAACGTTCTTCAATTGCCCTAAGTCTGACCCCGGGGCCCACACAGACACCCACCCAAATATGCTTTGAACCAGTTTGAGTAGATTTTGTTGTTTAATAAGAAAGCTACAAAATGAGTATCATGTCTTAATACCATTGTTTAGAATTCTTAAGGTTTCTTTTCTTTTAATTGTTAATGGCATTTATTATCCCAGCTAATGTCTGTTAAGCAGCTATTGAGCTAGGTGATATAGGTAGCCTCTGTCTTGGTATTTAGTTGTCAAGTAGGACTCTGGCTTAATTATTCTTTTTAAAGTGTTTTAATTAGTGCACGAAATGATGGGTTTCCTTCTGATATCTTCATGCATATGTATCATTGAATCTTGCTCATATTTAGCATCACCGCTACCCTCCCCCACACTGGTCCTCCCACCCCCCCCAAATAGTTCCCATTTTGCCTTCAGGTCAAACATCTAAATACATAAACAGCATTGTTTTGAGTTGACAATTAAAGCTAAGCATTGCAATCAATAAAGCATTATTGTTCCAAACCACACTAAACACAGCTTCATACCGCAGGCTGCCTTTCTTTAAACCCTCAGCACAGCAGGACTCTCTCTCTCTCTCTCTCTCTCTCTCTGTGTGTGTGTGTGTGTGTGATTTAAATCTTGATTCTTCATGTAAGAGAACCTCAGGGTTTCCCAAGAATATTTTCTTATCTCTCAAGAATTCAGTGGTGTCTATAACATTCCATCTTGCGTCAGCCGTTAGATCATTTATGAATTAAAGCAGACTCTGAGACTCCCGAGTAGCCTCAGCTTGCCCTTTGCCATTCTGAGAAATTGAGGAACTGAAGAAGCCACTTCTGAAGACAGCTAAAACAGTAAGGCTCATTTATAAATGATTCAAAAGATGGGTTTTAGTATCTTCTTTTGTGGTTCAGAGTTTCTTTCTGGGCTAGAGCAACCTTTGACTCCTGACTAAGAGCATTCTGTATTTGAGGTCCCCCCCCACTTGATACAAATCATATCCCATGGAATGCTGTGATTGACAAGTGTGAGACACTTGCCAAATTTCGTTGTTCTTTCCTAGTGCACATGAAGCCTCAAGGTCATCACGAGGACTTTGGAATACACGAGACAGGTGGGAAATCACGGGAAAAACTTGAGCGAAGGAGGAAGCTTTGTTTTCATAGAAATTCTCCTGCTTCAGTCTCCCAGGTATATTTATAGGAAATTGCCCCCAAACAGTTATACATCATCATACAGCATTCTATGGTTGTAGTTATGTGGTAGGGCTGAGCATTGTTAAATCAGGGTTTAAAAAGAGCTAAGCAAGTCTTTGATGCCATTTGTAGGCTTGAGCCTAGAACATCAAGATGTTTTTATGTTTGTTTTTGTTTTCCTGCACTGCTAGCAGGCTGGACTGACGCCTTGATTCCATCACTGAGATGTAGACAGCCCTTGCTCTCCTTTTCCACTTTTTATTTGGGACAGGATCTCAGTTAAGTTCCCTGGGTAGGCCTTATGAGCCTCCTCCTTCTGCCTCTAAGCCTTCTAAGTAGATGGGGTTACAGGCCTCTGTGGCAGCAGGCCTGGCCTTTCTCTCTTTCTTTTATTGGTAAGATGAGACTATCTTATGAAAACAAAGCAGAAAAAGAACAATTAGAAGACTGATGAGGGACGAAGAGGATCTTGGCTGAAAACCCTGATGTGAACAGAGCTTTGGAAGAACTGTCATAGAGAGCCGGTCCTCTGGTAGGGAGAGCAGGCAGAGGGAGGGGGGAGCTCTCCTTGAAGAAAGGAGGATAAACACCTTTCCAAGTCCGGCTTCACAGGTGACTGATGCGTTTATCTAATTATTCTTTATCTATGGACAATCGGGGTAAGAACCTGAGCGATCAGAGAAGCGGCAGAGCAGTCACCAGTGACCTCCATTCTCTTCCAGTCCTCCATCCAAAAGGGCTGAGATCCTCCCTCAGCCCCCGCCTTCCTACTTCCTGTCTCCTATCTGTCCTCAGTCCTCCAAAACCTCTGTGATTAAGTTTGGTCGGCTAGTAGCTAACTCCACCCTCTGACTCAAAGCAAGCTTTATTGTCAGAATGCAGTCAAAACATCACACAACAGATGTCTGGGGGTGTGTGGGCAGCATTTTTTTTTTCTTTAGTTTCTGCCAGAAAAGCTTTCAGAATGCTAAAAAGGTCAAAGGTCAAATGACTTTTCCAGAGGGCGGATGTTAAAGGATAGAGTTAGATTTGGGTTCAACAAATGCCTTTTGAGGGTCAGCCATCTCATCACTTAACTAATTATGTAGTAGCTTCACTAATTATGATTTTGCAATCATTCTAGAGATGGGAATTAAAGGAACCAAATTTGTAGACTAAGAAACACTTTAGTGAGGATAAGGGACTCATGTAGGATTAAAGGGATGGTCTTTAGGGGGGTCTGGATCCAAACCCTCAACAGTCGTGTCCCCCCCCCGTCCTCCCCTCCCCTTCCCTCCCCCCCGTTTATTGGTGCATCCAGCATCTGCCTTCTGAAGGTGCTCGTCGTGCCTGATACATTTCTGTCCTGTGATCCACTGAGAAAAGAAACCACAGCATGTGGCCAGGGCGAACGTCGCAGATGGGCTTCTGTCTGCCAAATCTCAGGAAGCAAGTCGAAGCTGGAAGGTAACTCCCAACTTGGGAGTGACTTTGGCGTGGCTCCGGAGGGTTAGGAAATGGGGTTGAATCTACAGCAAGTTCTCTAGGGCTGGTCTCTCTTCCCACTCTTAACGCCCAGTGTTTAGAAGCAACACACATTGAGCTATGGTGGCTTGGCGTGGTTTGCTGCCACCCATAAACCAAATACACAGTAGTTTGACAGCCATCGCTCCCCTAAGAACATTTTTCAGTCAAGAGTGAGCTCTGGCCCAGGTTAAGCTGAAGCAAGGTGTGTTTTGAGAGGCGGTGATTTGTCCACTGCAGTACATCCGTGACAGCAGTAATGGCAAGGACAATAGCTGTAGCACTTTGTAGCTCACCTGTGTGCAGTACTCACCGCGTAAAGGCCTGCACGTGGGCTAACTCAACCCTCACAACTCCAGGACGTGTTATTGAGGTTGGCTAGCAGGACAGGCATATGGAAAAAAGAGGAAAAGTGCAGAGTGTCAGAGGCTGATGCAAGCTCAGAGCTGTGTTACAGTAAGCTGTCATGTGACTGCTCAAACAGCAGAGACTGGAGCCCCAAACCAGCTGAGACTAGCGTGGCCAAACTGTCCTTCGATGGATTATAATGGCATTTGCGGATAATGAGGCTTGCAAAATTGTCTGCTTCGGTCATTCATCTGACACTAAAATTTCACATAAAGACAAAAGAAAGAAGCTGGGCATGGTGGCTTACGCCTTTAATCCCAGCACTCAAGAGGCGGGCAGGTCTCTCTGAATTAGAGGCTGTCCTGTCTTCATAGTGAGTTCCATGCCAGCTAAGGCTACTTAATGAAATACTGTCTGGGAAAAATAAAAGAAAAAAAAAAAAAACAGACAGAAAGGGTAGCTATAATCTGGAAAAGTGCTGAGCCCTTGTTAGAATTCCCACTGTTTTCCCATCTTGACTCACAAAGAGACCCTGAGTCCATTGTAAGCTACCATACAAGCATGGCCTGGTGGTACATCAGCTCAACAGTCCTAGCTATTTATGTGTGTATGGGGGCGGTGAGGGCTGATGTATAGGAATCAAGAATTTAAAGCCTGTCTTGACCGAAGAGTGAGTTTAAGGTCAGCCTGAGCAAGTTACTGAGACTCTGTCTCCAAACAAAAAGTATTAAAAGGGATGGAGATGTAGATCAACTGTAGAATCCTGTCTGGCAAGAGTGAGGTTCTCTGCTCATTCAGTCTCCCGTATAAAATCAGTCAATCAATCAATAATAAATAAACAAGTGAAAGGAAGGGAGGAGGGATGGAGAGAGAGGGAGGGAAGGAAGGAAGGAAGAAAGTTTACCTGTGAAAGATGCTATTCCAAGATATCAATAGTGTAAGTCTCTTCTAAGCAGTCCATATATCCGTTGAGTTTGTTTTTTTGCCCTGTAACAAGCTTCTTCACAGCTTCTTTCCTCGGTCCATTTATTAACCCTTTCTTTGATGGAGATAGGAACCTGGGGACACTGCATAGCGGTGTGAATCTGCTCTGTGAGTCTTTGAGGCCTCTCCAGCTTCTTGTCAGAATTAATACTACTATTAGCATATATTAGTCATATATAAAATGGGTTTCCTCATGTCTTCATACATGCATTACTGTGTTCTGATTTATTCAGTCCCCATTACCATCTCCTTCCTTTCTCAACGAATCTTCCTTTATTGTCATAACTTCTTATTGTTTTTGGTGACCCAAGGAGGTTCATTAGGGCTGCTTATAAGTACATAGATGAGGGGTTATTTACAGGGTGCGGGAACCCTACCGGTAGCCACACCTGGCTAGTGGCTGTACCCCTGAAAAAGTCTCTCCTTCTATCACTAACCCCTAGGGAGATATGCGGCTTGTGAGTCCCCCTCCCCTCCATGGCAGGGTACAGCCAAGCCCAGTCTTGTTTAGTTCTTGTGTAAGTCATCTCAGCTGCTGTGTTCCAAGGGCGTAAGGAGTCTGTCATGGCTGAAGACAGCATTCTATAACACTATGCCTCTTCCTCTCCCTCTGATATGTTTTCTGCCCCTCTTCTGCTATGTTACCTAAACTTTGCAGGGGTTGATACAGGAGTCCCCTATTTAGGGCTAAACATTGAACGGTTATACATCACCGTCACTTTGACCAGTTAGGAGCCTACGCAGTTATCACTCCTCTGCAAAAAGAAGCTTCTCTGACCGAAGTTGAGATCGGCACTGATCTATGGGAATAAGTACAACGATTCAGAAGGGAATTTGATAGGATGATCAAGACCATTTGGCAAAATCACAGCAGTAGCTTCCCCACCAGGGCCTGTGACCTCCCTAACAAGGGCCGTTGACTAGGTTTACAGTACTGGATGAAAATTTCCTTCTATGATGTAGACCCAAAATCAAATAAGGAAGTAGTTGGTTACCCCAAGGACAGACTACCACTATTGCACCAGTGGCCATATTTTGTCAGGCTGGTCAGTAGTGTACCAGTGTAAGCTCTGCAACTGAGTCAGACTGTGGCTGACAACTTTCCCCTCAGAAGCCTGTGTACCAAACAGCTTCCAGGGCTGAGCCCTAGCCCTGGAGGCAGCTTCCAATCACTCAGCTCCAGCTTTATCCCACACCCAGAGCAAAGCAGCATGGTTCATTTCCCCACTGCATCAGCAGGAAAGTGCAAGGAAGAGTCAGTGAGTCACTGACCATGTCACACAGCTGGCGCAGGACTCCTACTTGGGTCGTCTGGCCCTAGACAGTGCTATGAAAGCACCACCTGCTTGCCCTTACATTCATGGAGGAAGAGAAACATGGGGCTTCCAGAAGGACATGGCGGTTTAGAGCTTGACCCTTCTTTATTTCCTGTTGGACTTTAGAAAATGCTCCCTGACCATTCATTGGACTTCCAGCTCCTCTTGGGGCACCCCTATGCTCATTGTACTAGCTGCTCAACTTTATGGAGGATCAATGTCTGCTCACAGGAAGCTGACAGATATTAATTATTGTTAATTAATTCTGACCGTAGTGAGCACTATGAATATAGGGGTGTTTCAGGCCTGGAGGACTGGGTAGCTCTGCACTTCAATTATTTTCTATATTAAAACATTGAAGGTTAAATCTTTCCTTTGCTTTTCAGGTATGTGGTGTGTGTGTGTGTGTATGTAAAACAGTGCACATGTGTTCATGCATGTAGAGACTAGAGCTCAGTGTTGGGTGTCTTTCTTCATATTATTATTTTTTTTAGTTATAAACTGATTGGCCCATTAACTCAGGCTTCTTATTAGCTAATTCTTATAACTTATATAGCCCATAATTCTTGTCTATGCTAGCCACATGATTTGGTACCCTTCTTGGCAAGGCAGTCATATCTTCTTGCTTCCTCCGAGGCTGGGTCACGACTGCAAAAATGCGCTTCCCTCTTCCCAGAATTCTCATTGCCCTGCCTCTACTTCCTGCCTGGTCACCCAACCTACACTTCCTGCCTGGCTACTGGCCAATCAACATTTATTTAAAATATAAGTGACAGGGTACAGACCATTGTCTCACAGCACTTCCCCTTAAAAAACAAAACAAGAACTCTGAATCTAATATCCTTTGTTTAGCTTTTCTCCTGATCATTATCCATAACAACTTGTAACCACCATTCTAAACAAAGGAAAATACCCATGGTCCATTTTTTGGGAATGTGGGCATAGTTTTCCAGGTTACTTCCTGCTGGTTGGGGGCACTGATAATCTTATGGGGACCTAAAAAAAATTTAGAATTATGATCAAGTCGTGACTGGATTATCCTGTGAGGCTTGATCATCTCAGGTAGCAGTCTTGAATCTGTTCTGGATGTAGAACTCAGACATCTGGGCCATCTGTTCCTACTGGAGATTTCTCAGGTGGTCTTCCTTGATCAAACCTGATTTTTCTTAACTCAGAATGAATCCACAGCCTCTCATTTCCTGTGGAAACAAAAGCAAAACCTCTTCTCCGAAGTAACATACTTTTTTTGACTTCAATTTTGAAGTCAAGGCATTTTCAAAATACCTATCTTGGGTTAATTCAGCAGCATTTATAAACAAATATCCTTTGGCAGCTGTTGCTACTTCCTTAGCATTCAAACAATTCAAAGACTTCATATTAATTTTATTTTCTGTGTTTGTATGCTGTTTGTCTGTGTGCATGTGCGTGGTTTGTGCACTTGCTCATGTGGGCATGTGTAGGGGCCAGAGGCTGATGTTGAGAGGGTTTCCTCAGCTGCTTCTCTATCTTATTTTGGAGATAGGGTCTCTCACTGAACAAAGTTTGCTTTTTTTAACTAGATGAACTGACCAACTACCTCCTGAGATCCAACTGTCTCTGTTCCCCAACACTGGGGTTACAGGCATATGCTACTATGCCTGACTTTTTACAAGGAAACTGGGAATCCGAACCCACATCCTTCTGCTTGCCTAGCAAACACATTACCTACTGAATCATCTCATCTCCCCATCCTCCGCCTTATAAGGTATCTCACTGAATCTAGAATGCATCAATTTAGCAGAACATCAGGCCTATGAGCTCCAAAGATCTGCCTATCTCTTCTCCTTGTCTGTGCATGATTTATATATGCATGCTACCACACCCCCCAGCTTCGTACATGGGATTCGGGACCCAAACTTACAGACTCATGTTTCTGAAGCAAGCGTATTACTGACTGAGCCATCTCTCCAGTCTTCGAGTTGTGTTTCTTGAATCCTGTAATTGTGGATATAAAATGAGCACCACAGAGCAGGCTCTACAACAAAAAATGTACAGAGATTGTTATATATTACTGTGGAGCTTTCAGGGGAAGGCTAATATCCCTGATAACCTGCTTCAAAGCAGTTTTTATCATATAGACTTCAGTTACTTTTTAGATACAAGTAAATAGATGGACCTTGGTAACTATTAGGCTTGTCTTTCCCTCCCTCCCTCCGTCCCTCCTTCCCTCTCCCTCCCTCTTGCTCTCCCTCCCTCCTTTCCTCTCTTCCTTCTCTCTTGTTTCATATCAGAAGGGCTTATTTGGGCTGACAGTTTAAGCCCATCATGGTGGGGAAATTGTGAACCATGCCCACGCTGCTCTCAATCAACGGCAACGGTGGGGAATGGACATGCCTTCCCTTGCAAGGGGCAGATTCTATGGCTCAGCATTCATCATTTTGTTCCTCCTTAGTGCTCTCCTCCCATTGCAGGGTGGCCTGTGTGTACTGTGCCTTTCCTGCTGCTGGGGCTCTCTGGAAGCTCTGTGTATAAGGGTTGATGAGTCAGCTCTCAGCCATCTTCACACGAGGGAAGAGCATACCGTCACTGACTGATGGGAGAGCCTGCATCCCTTTGTATACATCATCCACAGGGGCTGTGCCGACAGTTGTCTGAAAGCCAGAAGGCCCAGATTGCTCAGTTCTGTGCTTTCTGGGGCCATCTATCACCCCAAAGAACCTGCCCACAGTGAGCATCCTGAAAGGCCAGGTAGCAGGAAAGGCAACCACAGAGTCAGCAGCAAGAAGACCGGAGCATCTATTCCGTTTAAATGGAAAATTAAAAACCTTTAGCAGAAAGCTAATGGTTGTGTTTGCTATCGTATGCCAAAGCAGAGTGCATCTTAGTGGCGAAATAAAGAGACTTCAAAGAGATTCACACTTGAGGCAGACCCTTAGCATCTGTGTTTCTCTCATCTTCCATTGGTCTCCCACTGTCCCGCTCCCCAGCGGCTTGGAGTGTTTCAGTGGGAAAGTTGAGATGGAACTTGTCAGGACAGTGTTTTCCATGCACCGGGTCATGACCCATGAAGGGCTTGTGAAAATAAGTGTAGTAGCTCATGGACAACATTTTAAAAAAGCAATAGAGCATCTAGGTTGCTGTGAAATTCATCATTTATTGAGGATGGTGCTAAAAACATGTTTCAAAGTTGATGTCCTAAGGAGGAAATCATAGTAACTTCTTTCAATACATAGAAAATAATGAAAAGTATTAAAATTGACTAGCAGAAGTAGTGTATAACAATTGATATTAGACAATTGGATCATAACCAAGAGTCCTAAGATAACACCCTTAATGATTGGAATTCATTATATACACATATAAAATTGTCAAATAAATAACACTTTATTGAAAAACAAAAATGAAAACATACTGCTCTATCCCTTTTTGTAATATCATCATTTTTTTTCTTGACGTGGCTTTCAGGTTTCTCAGATAAAGAATATAACTGGTTTAGAATACAATTAATTCAGCATAGGGTAATGTATGTGTGCATACATGTGTACGTGTGTGTATGTGAGCACACATGTGAGTGTGTATGAAAACATTTAACCGGGTTACTTACAGAGAGGGAAACATCTTGCTAGAAAATGAGATCTTTGGCCATGGTGCTTTATTTCCAACCCTTCCGGCCACTTGAAGAAGTT
The DNA here is from genome assembly GCA_004026605.1 of Ondatra zibethicus. Taxonomy (NCBI): domain Eukaryota; kingdom Metazoa; phylum Chordata; class Mammalia; order Rodentia; family Cricetidae; genus Ondatra; species Ondatra zibethicus. The sequence goes on from PVIU01006570.1 coordinate 31,913, forward strand.
TGAAGTATGAAATTGGCTGGCTGGCGGATCCTGCTGCACTCTTCCTCTTGCAGATGTCCCATGTATCCGCCTGGGTTTCAGCCTGTGTATATAGCCCCCACCCCAAGCAGCCTGGCTTCTGTTGGAATCATCTGTTTCTCTGACCTTTGCCTTTATTGATTTGTTTTCTTTTCCCCTATTTTTAATGTCGCCTTTGAGATTAAAGTCATTTTTCTTCTGCAACGATGAACAGTGACTTTGCTCTGAGGAAATAGAAATTTTGATAAGGAGGAAAAAAGGTTAGTGGCTCTGTTGCATGTTTTATGGTTTTGTTTTGCTTTGAATAACTTTTTTTCAGAGATCAGTGATACACAAATACTATCTCTCGTACAACCAAAATTTACTATTATTATTATTATTATTATTTGTTTTTATGAGACAGGGTTTCTCTGTGTAGCTTTGGAGACTGTCCTGGAACTTGCTCTGTAGTCCAGGCTGGTCTCAAACTCACAGAGATCTGCCTGCCTCTGCCTCCTGAGTGCTGGTATCACCTCTTGGCATAAGCAGAAATTATTGAACTAGAACTAAAAGTGATCTAAATAGTAGTTAATATTTATGGAACACTAATCATGTAGCTACAACTATCTAAAGCACTTAGTTTTTAAATTTTTATTTAAACTTGTGTGTTTTTGTTTGTTTGTTTTTTTTAATGGAGGGTATAGTGCCTCATGCCTTTAATTCCTGTACTCAGATGGCAGAGGCAGATGGATCTCTGAGTCAGTCTGTTGTTGGCTGTTTTCACTCTTTGCTCTTTTTTTGGGGGGGGGGAGGCACCATCCAACTCCCAAATAAATCACACATGGAGTCTTATTCTTACTTAAGAATAACCAGCCGTAGGTTGGCTTGTTTCTATTCAGCTTTTCTTAAGCTATCCAGTTTATCTTTTGCCTCTGGGCTTTTATCTTTCTCATTTCTGTATACCGGTTTTTACTTCTGTGGCTTGCTGTGTAGCTGGGTGGCTGGGTCCTGGAGTCTTCCTCTTCTCCTCTTTCTTTCACAGATTTCTGCTTCCATTTATTCTCTCTGTCTGCCATTCCCGCCGATCCTTTCCTGCCAAGCTATTGGGCACGCAGTGCTTTATTAGACCCATCAGGTGTTTTTAGACAGGCAAAGTAACACAGCTTCACAGAGTTAAACAAATGCAACACGAAAGAATGCAGCCCATCTTTGCATCATTAAACAAACGTGGACAGCATAAACAAACGAAACACATCTTACATCAATATTCCACACTGGTGTATACAGTGAGTTCTAGGAGAGTCAGGGAGGGCTACATGGTGATACACTGTCTCATATGGGTTTTATTACATTTATCAACTTATTATGTGCACGTGTCTATGTGTGTGCACTTGTGTGTGCCTCAGTGCATATGTGGAGTTCAGCGGATACCTTGTAGTGGGTCAGTTTCTTCCCTCCACCATGTGTGTCCTGAGGCTCCAACTCAGATTATTAGGCTCAGCACAACTTGGCTCCACTCACTGAGTGTCTCTCCAGCCCTCGAAGCGCCTTAAAAGTATTACATTCCTCAGAGCAACCTTCTATGAGATGCGGCAACAGCATTACCGTCATCTAAAGCGGAAACTGTCAATCACAGAGCTTGAAATACTTTCTTAAAATGTCACAAGTTCTGGATCCAAGCTGGCAGAGATGTGGTGATGGCAGAAGTCACAACATAATCCCATACTAGTTCAGAATTATGAATAATAAAGGGTTATTTATTTAGGAGAGACTTACAGTTCACTGTCCTAGATAACGGTCCTTTGCACTGCGCCAACGGGGAACAGGAACAGAGTCTAGGTGCCGGAAATGAGAGCCAGGAGCAAGAGAGCAAGTGCAGGCTTTGCAGCTGCATTTATAGTGTAAGAGACCACTCCCAAGTAGGCTGGTATCTTAAAGGCTATTGGCTGAAGAAGCGGAAGGGAAGGAGCAGCAATGTAGTTTAACTCTTCCAGCTCTATTTAACAGGGGTCCTTTACCGAGGCTCTGATGTCACCATATACTGGTGCTTCCTTTATAGACTAATTAAGTACAGGTTACAGACACCATTTCTCAGAGTTCCTTATACATGCTTTCATCCAATTCAGTGAATATTTACTGAACACCTACCGCATGCCGAGGTCTAAAAGAGAGGCCAGGAAGGGGCTGATTCATTGAGTGAGATATTATAAAATGTATAGTGTGAAGTAAGCTATGTAAAGGCGAATGTTTCCAGGCCAATGTCAATCACAGTTGCTTGTGAACATTGCAGGTGCTTAGGAAAGGGACAAAAGAGGAAGCATGTGGCCAGTTTCTGGAACAGCAGCAGCAGTTTCAGAGTGTCTCAGGAATTGACAGTCATTCCTGGACGTCGTTCCTAAAAAGAATCAGGAACACAATGGAATGTTGCAGCCAATTTGCTTAGCTTTGCCATCACACTGACGTGGGTGATAACTTACCTCACTTTAAAGTAAGGCCTGAGTCTAGTCCCTGGGGAGCTTGGAGAGTGGCAAACAGCATCAGCAATGACTCTGGTCTTAGGAGGGCTGAACCCCAGTGAAATCTATCTCTGTCTCTCTGTATACCCTGTGTGTCTCTGTCTCTTTAGCTCCATCTCTCTGTGCATCTCTGTCTCTCTATCTCTCTGTGTCTCTGCATCCCTCTGTCTCTTTCTGTGAATCTCTGTTTCTCTCTTTGTCTCTTTAGGCCTTATGTATCCCAGGCTAGCTTTAAACTTGCTGTGTAGCCCAGGATGTCCTTGAAATCCTCCCTGTTCATACCTTCTGTATGTTGGGATTACAGACACATGCCATCACATTGATATGGTCCTGGGGATCAAACCAGGGGCTTCAGGCAAGCTAAGCAAGCACTGTGCCATTTGAGCTACCTCGCTAGCCTTCTATTACCCTTCTTGGGTAGTATAGAATTCATACAGACTCTTCTATGTGGTTCTTCATGCCCTTCTATTTGGGGGTACACAGGCATGGAGATGTGACCCACCAACCCACTCACTCACTCCCGGAGAATGTATTTCCACAGGAAAGCTGTAGTGTTGTCAAGGTGACGTAAAGCATGAGGAAAAACAAAAACCGTGTCCTTAAGCATCACCTGGCTCAGGTCACGCAACACCTGCCACCTCTTAAGTAATTATGCTGCTTTCAATGACTCGCGAGACCCATTCACTAATTTTTAATCCTTTGGCTGTTGTTGTATGTTTTTGTTTTGTTTTGGAGACAGGGTTTCTCTATGTGCACCCGGCTGTCCCGGAACTTGCTTTGGCTTCAAGCTCACAGAAACCCGCCTGCCTCTACCTCCCAAGTGATGGGATTAAAGGCCTGCACCACGACACCCAACTTAATTTTCAATCTTTACACAGCACTTCAGCCGTCTATATGTATACAGAGAATGATGTAATGATGACCTATGTGCTTAATCTCTGGTTTAAGAATAAACCATACAAGTAGAATGTGGCCCCAATGTTTACTTGTGTCTGATCCCATTTCTCTCCAGAAAAGAGTCCTCCTGAATTGTTGATTACCATTCCCACCTAGTCTCCTTAAATAGCTATTGCATTTGTTTTTATGTCTAGGTATATAGTTGGCATATTTTGCAAAAAAAGTACATAAATTATATTACACCAACATCTTCCGACACTTGCATTTTCTATGTAGCATTCTGGTTGGGTGACTTATTTACCTTTGGATTTGAGTTTACTCATCCTGAAAATGAATACAATAGACATATTGCATAATGCCCTGAAGAACTTGAAATATTCTGGGCACGTGGTATTTTGCATATAGAAGACACTTGGGAGAATGTCAGACCATCTCTATCTGCTGTACAACAGTGTGCTACCTCCAGCAACTAAAAGGAAACCACCTCTTTGCTTGATCAATTTCGACGTCTGAATTATGTTTGCCACCAAATACCCTTATTGCTGTCAAGACGGTCCCATATAGGACAGGAGAGCTGGTAATAAGTCTTAAGCATCTAACAGTCCAGAGAGGACTCGTCTAAGGACACTGCTTTACACAGTGAAGCCCAATTCCTTCTTATTCAAATCAGGACTTGATTTCTGAATATGAAAAAAAGTATGTGTATTGTACAAATGTGCCCCCCATACACACACACACAGAACACTGAATATTCAACGTTAATCAACTCAGATGAAGTTGCCACAAGAGCATACAAAATGGTCCTGGGCTCTGTTATTTTTCAGCCTATTCTTTCCACACTCTTGTATGTAATTTCCGACTTCTGCTATTTTGTATTTAATTGCCTCCACTAGAGCAAACATATTGTAGAATTGCCATTTGTCTTCCAAATATTCGAGTCATGTGCTGCTTTCATTGAGAAGGGTTTTAGTCGTGCTGGAATCCCAACAAATTTCAATCAATCACTCACACTCTACAAATGTGTTATTTTAGAAGTCTTTGAATAATGAGCTTCAGTCTTAGTTTCTTCTAACACCCAGCCTCATGTTGGCTGAAGGCTTGCCCACACAGTGTCAAAACACATGGCAATAAGCTTATCCCAGTAAAAATTGTTGTCAATTTGTAAATGGAAAAATGAAGAAAAAAATCAAGTGGATTTTTTTTTAATCTTGGTACAGGGTAAACAATTGGTTTACTAATGAAATATTTTGCTTTTCTCTCCAAATACACGGTCATAGAGAACATAAATGTTTGCTTACAGTAAACACCATTGACAAAGAAATTTCCAGAGTGTAGTAAAATGTGTTGGATTCCACCCTAAACAGTAAAGATTTCCCGGAAGGAACACAGCCAGTTCTCCAAAGGTTTATTATTTTCCAATTGAACTTGACTTCATCGTAAAAAGCAGCACCAAGACTCAATTAGAAATACAGTGGATGGCAGTTGTGTGTAAATCTGATTAATAACCTATCTGAAAGTCCTACTTCCACCAGCTGATTAAGGAAGATGAGGTTGGTCAGCTCATAAAACGGAGCTGGTAGGCCTCTAAATTACAGGCCCAGGCAGAGAAGCTGAAAGGCAAAAAGGCTGCAAGCATCAGCTGCTTTCTCCCTTCTTGAAACAAGTTCGGAGCAAGGCAGGGTCCATGAAACACATGAAGCATCCATAAAGAGATACCGTTCTAAAGCTTTGAGCTTCTTATATTCTATTTGCAGTTATGATAACCATGTACAACTGCTGAGATGTTACAAATGCCTGTGGTATTTGTACCAGACGTTATTCTCTTATAAGAAGTTAATTTATTTCATGTGTATGTTTTACCTGTGTGCATCTCAGTGTCTGATGCTCTGGAACTGGAGTTACAGACAGTTGTGAGCTGCCTTGTGGGTGCTGGGAATTGAACCCAGTTCCTCTGGAAGAGCAGTCAGCTCTCTTGACAGCTGAGCCGTCTCTCCAGCCCCCCAGACATTATTCCTCAGAGATATCTGCAATCAGAAAAACACATTACTAAACATTTACTTGAACTAAATATGTTCAGGGAGACTTCAGTATGCATGGGTTAGCTTTATTCAAAGACCTCAAGCAGCTGATGGAGTGACATTGTTTCTAATAACGACACAACTGTCCCCATAGCCTGTGCCCCTACACCCACAGTCCTTGGTAGCCTTTGGGAGGTTCAGAGGGAATCATAATTCACATGTAAGAGGTACCTCAGTATCTTTAGGTCAGTGATTGTGGATGGAGTCTTGGCACCAGCTACCACAAAGTCATCCTGGTGTTCTGAAAAGCTAGCATCTTCCCATATTTATTATTACTTACGGTAGTTGAAAGCTGCCGTTTTCATGGGTTGCATAAAGAGCGCTTACCTGACACAGGTGATAAAAGTAACTGCAGATCAGCTCACTCTCACTGCGACAAATGCTTATGATCCTCAGCCAGGACAGGAAAGGGGAAGAAGGGCTCAGTCCGTAGTTGGTTTTGCCTATTCCTTTGCATTCCGTGATGAGATGTTTGTGGTTGGTGTATGTGACAGGGGACGTAGTCATACCATCACGCTGGGTTGGGGGGAACCTAGGTGTGGTGGTACATACTTAGAATTTCAACACTTTGGAGACTGTGGTGGGAGAATTTCAAGTTCAAGGAAACTTGGGCTTTATAACAAACAAACAACTAATGGGTAGAAAAGATGGCTCAGTGGTTAAGAATGTTTGTTGCTCTTGCAAAAGTCCTGAGTTTGGTTCTCAGTACCCACACATTAGGTGGCTGGCGGCTCTATAACTTTAGCTCAGGGCATTTAGGCCTCATTGACCTCCAGGAGCATCTGTAGTCTCATGAACATACCCGCTCCCCACATAATCAATAAGATTAATAATATAATGAACCTTAAAAACAAAACAAAACAAAATATTCACAAAACCAAGAAACACCTCTCCCCAAACCTCCAGAAAACACTCAGAGAGGGAAGAACAGAAGTCCTAAAGTCTCCTAATGTCCTTGTTATTCGTTGTTTCCATCCAGCTCCCAACTAAACACACACAGAGGCTTATTATTACTTACGAATGCCTGGCCTTAGTTTGGCTTATTTCTAGCCAGCTTTTTTTTTTTTAAATGTATCCCGTCTACCTTTTGCCTCTGGGCTTTTATCTTTCTTTATTTCTGTATATCTTTTCTTTCCTTCTTATTCCATGTATGGATATGTTACTGGGTGGCTGACCCCTTCTTTTCTCATTCCTTGATCTCTCTTGCTTCTGTTTATTTTCTCTGCCTGCCAGCCCCGCCTATCCCTTCTCCTGCCTCGCTATTGGCTATTCAGCTCTTTATTAGACCAACCAGGTGTTTTAGACAGGCAAAGTAACCCAGCTTCACAGAGTTAAACAAATGCAACATGAAAGATTGCAACACACCTTTGCATCATTAAACAAATATCTCACAGCATAAACAAACATAACACATCTTAAAATAATATTCCATAACATGTCCCTATGACCTAACTTTCTCCCACTAGGTATTGCCTCTTAAGGATTCTACCACCTCGCAAAAGCACCATAGGCTAGGAGCCAAGAATTAATTTAATTTTAGCTTACAAATGTGTTTTGCCTGCATGTATGTTTGTGTTCCATGCACATGCCTGCTGCTCATGGAGGCCAGAAGAGGGTGTTAGCTCCCCTGCAGCTAAAGGTACAGATAGATGGTTGTAAGGAGCTACATAGGTGCTGGGAACCAAACCCAGTCCCCTGAGGTAACAGCCAGTGCCCTTAACCACTGAACAACCTCTCTAGCCCAGCCACCAAAGATTTAACAAGTGGGCTTTGGGGGGGGACAATAACAAAAAATACAGCATCGTATAAACTGAAATGGGCACAGTCATCTTCCTCATCGATAGAAAGGACTAGCGAGGTGGCTCAGTCAGTGACATGCTCGCTGTGTAAGCATCGGGACTCAAATTTGGATCCCCCAGCACCCGCCTAAAAACGTGGGTATGGCTGGAGTGGTGGTACGCAGGCGAATCCTAAGAGCTCAGTGATTGGTTAGTCTGACTGAAACAGTGTGTTCCAGGTTCAATGACAAACCCTGCCTCAAAAAAAAAAAAATAGGGTGGTGTCTGGAGAGATGGCTCAGTTTAGGATGTGACAAGCAGTTGTTGTTTTTGCAAAGGACCCAGGTTCAACCTTTTAGCATCCACATGGCGGTCCTCAAGTGTCGACAACTCTTCTTCCAGAAGACTGAATGTTGTCTTCTGAACTCAGTAGGCGACAAGCTCACACGTGGTGCACAGATATGTGTGAAAACATCACTCAAGCTTACAAAATAACTAGATCTAAAACAAAAAAAGGAGTAGAGAGAGAGATCAAGGAGGAACCAGATGTAGCCATCCGGCCTTCACAAGCATGCACACACACACACATATGTGTGTGTGAGCACAGCACTCTCACACACAAAATAATCAGTGGGAAAAAAATCCAATAGTTATGTGACCTTCAGAACTTTCTGTGTAAACGCTAGCACTACTCTTAACATCACTGTTAAAGTAACACTAATCTTACTGTGTGTTAGTAATGTATGTAATGCATGTGAAAAGACAGTAAAATAGGTTGTTGTTTACTATAGTGTGATTTAAAACATTACAGACACAGAACTAAAGTCTTACTTCTTCATAAAAATATTTATCAAGTGTAGTTTGCACAGCATCCATCTGATTCTCGTCATATGACCTATGCATTGTAGGCGGTGCCTTTCTCTGTCTCAATTCATGGTCACGTGACTCTTTGGACTGGTGTTCAGCACTTCATTCTTTGCATTCAATGTCTTGCAATATCCTCAAGATTTCCTTCTTTCTGTTTTCTTCAGTTATTATTGTTACATGTATACATACATATAGGTATATAAAAACAACCTGCTGAGACCATTTAATGTTGCTCATACCTATACCTATTTTTATATCCACCTCCATCTATATCTTTATCTGTGTCTGCCTGTCTCTCTCTGTGTGTTTGCGCACATGCACATATATATAGTCATAGAGCTGATCACTAATCTATTATAAGGTTCATCCCTGGAGAAGACTGATTCTCGCTTTCCCAGAGTTCCTTTAATGTGGTTTTGCTGGTGTCTCTTCCTGTGGGATGTCATCATCCATCTTGCTGCAACCGCTTCCTCAGACGTGATGATAAGTTACTTTCACTCGGTTCCTCTGGTTCCACCCCTGGTCTCTCCACAGGTGGTGGAGTCGCCCTTCCCCCAGTCAGCCAAGGATTCTACAACTCTTCTTTCACTGAGTTCACATCCACACTCAGACTCCCTGCTTTCTGCTGTTGCGCTTTCCCAGGTGTTGGCCGATTCCCGGTCGTCTCATTTACTCATGTTTGTAGCAATCATGTGGTTTTTGTCTCTGGCAGACAAGGAAACAACACAACTTCATAGTTTGCTGTCTCTGCCTGGACGGAATGACATGTTCAGCAGCCACTCCCTGACAAACATCAAACGTCCTTGATCAGAATGCCCATCTGATTTTTACACAGTTATGTGTGGACCGAAGTGCTGGTGATGAAGTTGGAACTTTATACAGTTATTCATATCAAATATACCATGGTAACTAAAATGTGAAGCCAGGCTGCGAAGGGGCTGGTGTAACTTAACTAAGATAGGGTGGCTGGAATTCGTGTGTATTAGAACCAGGCACAACAAGGCTTTGCCTGTATTTTGGGCCTTAAAACAACAGATCAAAGAAAAGTGCAGTGATTACTGTGAATCAGCAGAACCTGGAAACATCTACTCCCTCACTCAACAGTGCTCCTGTCTCAGTTTTAAAATAAATAAATAAAAACGCTATTCCATTCTGTGTTTTCCCAGTATGGAAGAGTAAAGGAAAATGTGACATTATCTAGTCACCCCTCCATAGAATTAGTAGATACAGAAATCAATCAAAATCACAACATATGTGCTTTAGACTGACGTGTAAGTTCATTTCCTAGGGCCACATTTGAGCAATGCACTATTGCTCCTGATAAAATTGATCCTACACGAGCTTATAAAACTACCTCTTATCCAGCCAATCATGCTTAATGTTGTATAGAAAATAGACATTGAACTAAGTCACAGAGTGCACAAAGACCGGTGTTCATAGGCAGGAGTAGTACTGCTGTATGAAATTGTATATGGAGCTAAAACACCCCCCACACACACACACACAGCTCTTCTGTGATGCCTATTTGCGAACATGCAGCTTTTCTACCCAGGAACAATTTGAGCATAATGCAAATTTTCCTTGCCTCATGTGTGATTGCCAATGAGGGAAACACTAGATGAATGCAGAAAACTGCACCCTGATGAACCAAGCTGTACATGCAGACACAGAGAACAACAGCCCTCCCCAAGTTCTGCCATTTCCCCAGGTGCATCATGAACCACATTCACCACATCTGCAATGACACCTGTCTGTGGAGTTACAGTTTGCTTGCCTGCCACTTACAGTCTTTCTGATACTTATTTCTACAAGCAAGCTTCAGGACCCTTCGGAAAACCTTGGGTACTTGTTTTTTTTTTTTTTTTTTTTTATGTTTCTGCATCTTCCTGTTGGGGATTGTTAACAATGGTGCAGTCCAACTTCAGAAGGCTTGTAGTTTTTATTTTGCATTTTTGTATATGCAGTGAATTTTTGAAATGCACATACTATAGCCTATTTGTAGAGTGTAATTCAAATATAGGATATGCATACGACTGTCTCTCCCAAGATACAATTTACTACTACAAAATTCTTTAAAATTTGACTGGCGGAGTCCATTATATAATGTTGCTTTTCTAAACCAAGTTTAGGCAAGAGGATGCTTAGTTGGTCTGACCTCTGGGGCAGACCTGGCAATCAAGGTTACCTGCCTGTCTTGTGAGAAAATCGAGGTGTGCTTGAGGGGATTTTTCAGCTTCTGAAGGCTCGGGCTTTACCTGTCTTACTTTGAATTTCCTATACCAGTTCTCAAACTTGTTTCTTAGGCAGCTTGAAGGCTTGCCAGCACATACACGGATAAGTTTCTGCTTCTGCTTCTGCTTCATAAGGTTCAGAGAAAGACTTAACAGTGTGTATTTCCAGTAAGTTCCCAGGTGATGCCAGGGCCAACTTGTCTACTAGGCAACCCACTTCATTCTTAGTGGACTACACACATAGTCTGACTTAGTCTCTTTCCAATTAATCTTAATACTTACTATGTTAATAATGAATGTACAGAACAGAATCTAGCCAGGACCATATTTATCTTTAACCCAATTCAACCTAAAAGCATTCCTAGTCATTTTTTTTTTTTTAGGCAAAAAAAGGAAATATGAAGTCAGAAGTGACCCTGGTCACTGAGAGTCTGTTGATTCTGGCTCTGTCGACCAGATCTGGCTGGTCCTGTACGGGAGCCAACTGGGAAATGTTCTTAGGGTAGTTTCTTAGCTTTGAACTGTTTCAATTCTGTGCTGTTTGCCTCAGAAGAAACCAAGTTTTCAGGCCTTCTTTCCAACGCAAAGGAAGTCAGTAACGGAATGCAAGTTTGTGAGGATATACAGCAAGCAACCAAATAATCAGAAAGGCTTGTGTGATGTGGTTCCTCTAGTCTTATTTTGATGTGAGTTATAAATTAAAATTTACATGAATTGTGTCCATACAGTTACAAAAGGAACAGTAAAATAGGATCAACCTGTCAGGTTGCCTTTAATCTCAATACTTTAGAAATTAAGGCAAGAAGATAGTTTGGATCCAGGAGTTCTGGCCCACCCTGGGCAACAAATGGAGATTCTCTCTTAAGTCTAACCCCTACCCCCCCAAAAAAAAAACCAAAAATTCAATCAGCAAAAAATTTGGACCATAGACAAGCCTTCAGTAACTCAATTTTCATGGGCACTAGACTGTTTACAAAAGTATTTTCCTATTTAGTATCATTTTAACAATCGCATGTTCAGTAGGTGTTGTTTCGAGCAGCAATATTGTTAAACAAGAAACGTCGCCCCCCCCCCCGCCCAACAAATCCGTCATAGTTAGATAGGACAAAGAAAGGTACATGTGGCATGGATCAGCTCTCATTTCTGTTGGTAGCCCAGGGTTCCTCCATCTAACATCGTGGGTGTAATTACTACAAGAACTCGCATGGCCAAATATGCACATGAATACCACAGAGACCCTTGGCACTCTCAGCTCTCTTCCCCACTTCATACAACGCTAATTGAAAAGAGGCAAATGATGAAACGAACAAAACGTGTGTTTTAAATTGATTTGTTTCAGAACACATGGAACAAGCAAAGAGCACAAATAAAAGCAAGCCACGAGCTGGCCCTAGAGATGATGATTATATTTTGGTCTTATCTAAAGATATTGTTAGGGCTGGCAAGATGGTTCAGCAAGTAAGGGTGCAGACCTCCAAGGCTGATGACCTGAGTTCAATCCCTGGGTACAACATGATGGAGAGAGAAATGACTCCAAAAAGTTGTCTTCTGAGCCTGTCGCTGGTGGCACACGTCTTTAATCCCAGTACTCAGGGCAGAGGCAGGAGGATTTCTGTGAGTTCGAGGCTAGACTGATCTACAGAGTGAGTTTCAGGACAGGACAGCCAGGGCTGCCATGGCATGTGCACCTGCAAACACACACACACACACACACACACACACACACACACACACACACACACAATTAATAGCTGATTGTTTCACGTATAGCATTTTAAAACCTTTTAAATTATTCACGTGTTTTCCTCTCTCTCTCTCTCTCTCTCTCTCTTTGTGTGTGTGTGTGTGTGTATGTGTGTGTGTGTGTGTGTGTGTGTGTGTGTGTATGAATGACTTCAGCTGCCCACAGAAGCCAGAAAAGGATATCAGATCCCATGAAGATGGCATGACAGGTGGTTGTGAGCCACTCAGTGTAGGTGCTGGGGTGCTAGAACCCGAATTCCAGTCCTGTGTAAGAACAGTGAGCACTCTTAACCAATGAGACATCTCTCCAGTCCCATACGTAATAATTTTTAAAAAGACACATTTTTTCTGATATTTCCCATTAACTTAAAGCTTAATAACATCTTATAAACAAAAATAGCACAGGTAATTGAACTGAAATTTTGCCCAGTACCTCGTGTGTGTAGTGTTTTTATGGTTGGAGATTTATGTTGTTTCATATTTTTTGGTTATAAACCATGTTTTGCTGACCACTTTTTTTTGTGATTGTGGCTAAGTATTTATTTCCTTGGTAGGTAGAAGGGGAATCTCTAAGCTATAGAGATTGGTACATTCATTCTCTGACTCTTATTTTCAAATTGTGGCTTAGCTCCAGGACTTCTCCAGTCACAGGGAAGCAAGGGTCCTGCCGAGTGGGGCCTTTTCCGCTCTCTGGCATAAGGAAACATCTACCAGCAATCAAGGGCAGGAAGAGAGCTCAGGCAAAGAAGTCTCAAGCTGACAGGGGTGAGCAGGGGAAGGTGGGCCATAGACAGGGGAGAAACTAAGTATAAAAGGCTTTACACTCAAGCTTGGTGCTTTGTGACGGCATGCTGATCTGTACATCCGGGTTATCACATCTAGAAATTTCCCCAAGACCAAAGAGGTTTACCATTCTGCCTCTAGCTAGAGACTCTAGAGGAGAGCAGCGTGGCATCATGGGAGATGGCAGGAGGAAATGCTTCCAGAGCAGGAAGATAGCGTGTTTCACTTTTGTAATAAACAGCTCTTGGTTCCTCAGACAACATCCCTGTGCTGTTCAACCAAAAGGAGCGAAGATTTTCTTCAGCTCACAATTTCAGAGGTTTCAACCTATGTTTGGCTGACCCTGTTGCACTGAGCTGTGATACCCCTGTACGCCATGGGGAAGCGAGTGATAGTGGAGGCCTGTGATGGTTGGTGCTAATCCAAAACTCGAAAAAACCTAGACTCACTTGCGGAAGGGTCTTGGGCATGTCTGTGGGGTACTTATCTTGATTATGTTCAATTACGTGAGATGACCTGTTCACTATGGATGCCACCATTCCCTAGGCAGAGTATATGGCAAACTAAGCACCAGCACGTATACATGAATTTATTGCTCTCTTCTGACCGCAGACATGATATGGCCAGCTGCTTTGAGCTCCCGTCTCTGTGATTTTCCTGCCATGGTAGACCGTAACCCAGAATTGGGAATTAGACCAATCCTTTTATCTGTGAGTTGCTTTTTATCAAAGAATTGTATCATGGCAGCAGGAAAAACATCAAGACAAGGCCCGTTCACCTCTTGGGTGTCTGAAAAACAACACAGCAGGAAGAGACCTGAGTCCCAGTGTCTCCCAATGACCAAACTAATTTCCTCCAGTGAAGGCCCATAAACTATGGGCTCACCATTTACCAATAGCACCAAGGGATAAGAACCAAGTTTTAATTTAAAATAAGCTTTGTAGGGATGGGGCAAATTTCAAATTCAAACTGTGGTGATCCTCAGTGATGACAAATGGCAGTTACTTCTTAGAGCATTGTGCTTAAAAGGACCCTGAAATTACAGCTAGAATAGGCGGGACTGAGGCTTGTGACCGGCAGCCTTGTCTGTTGTTACAGATGTTCCAAATCCATTATACCTCTTAGGGAAGCATGGTGGCCTACAGGCAGACTTGGTTTTGGAGAAGTAGCTGAGAGTTCCACCTCCAGATCAGCAAAGAACAGGAAAAGAGAGTGCCACCGTGTGTGTGTGTGTGTGTGTGTGTGTGTGTGTGTGAGACTTGAGCATTTGAGACCTCAAAGCCTACCCCAAGTGGCACACTTCCTCCAACACAGCCACGCCCACTGTAACAGGGCCAGACCTCCTGGTAGTGCCACTCTCTAGGGACTTATGGGGACCATTTTCATTCAACCCCCTACAGACACACATAAGGAAAAGGAAAACCAAAGAAGACAAGAGGGAGGGAAGAATGTAGAAAGCAGGGAAGACATGAAGGCACATGGGGTATAAACTGGGAAATGGAGGAAAGGGAATGTCAGGCTAGAAATGGTTGATTTTTTTTTAAATGTTCTGGGGAAGGTGAGTGAGTTAGAAGTCTATGCAGACAGAAGAAATCCCTGGCTCACCTTATCCAGGTCATTCCACACTGAGCTTTGAGAATCTGTCTCCCTGGGAGCCCGGAAGCACTTCTATGAATATGAAATTCCACGTCCAATGGGGAATATGCAAGTCCTATCGGTCAGTCAATTTCTTCTAACAGCTTGCTTTGGGGCATCCTTAGCTTCAATTAAGGCTGCTGGTTTGTTTAAGGGTAATGAATCACAAGCGGTGACATCTCATCATAGTCTCATATATAAATCCCTCCCGGCTTGAAAGAAAGGCCTGTGCATTTGCTGTCAAGGGGCTGTAGTGACTGGCGGGCGTGCTGAGAGTAACCTGTGAGTGGCTGTCATCATTAGAGCCCTCATTTAAAACAGACCTGACTGCTCCCTGAGGGCACTGAGATTAGCTCCGACACTTGAAGCAACCCGGCAATGTCAATGTCCAAAATTTCACCTAGAGTTCCTAGGCTCATGTCCTCTGAGCTTGGTACATTTAAAAAATTCTGTTTAATTTCATAGGATGCATTAGATATTTCTCTACCGCCGTTTTCTGATTCCTCCGGGGGGTGGGAAACTAAGTTGGTTAAAAAATTAAAGACGTGTGCATGCAGCTGTTTTAGCATTCAAATAATAATTGGTATTCGATAACAAAATGGAATATCTTCTCAAAGGGAGAGACTTTGCCCTCCCCTGAAGTACCTTCAGCTGGTCAATATTGCTGTGTAACAGTGTTTATCCTTTCTATCCAGGAGAGAGAGGGGAGGTCTCTGAGACTCAGGAAGTAAACAGACTTCTTGTTTGGGAAAGCTAAAATTCTCAAGAGTCCCAAGCCTCTCACCCTCAGGATAGAAAAACAAAAACCAACCATTGAGGGAGGAAAGTAACCAGCCAAATTGCCGGGAACAGACTGATGAGAGGAGAGGCACAGAAAAGTCTCTGACTGGTCGAACCTCCTATCTGTCAATCACGTTCAGCTCTCTGATTGGACGAGCCTCCTGTCTGTCAGTCAGTCATGTTGCACTCAAGGATTGCAGTTTTTGTGAGCTGCCATCCAGGTTGGGGTGGGATTTTCAGTGTTGCAAGCTGTCTGCGAATCATCCTTGCTTTTGTAAGCTGCCGCTCGCTCATGCTCCTGTAAGTAAAAGCGATAAACTCTTTGGTTAACCAAAGACTTCGATATGATGATTGCTAGAGTCTGTTGTCAGTCCGTCTCTGGAATGGTTTCGCCATCAGGAAACAGATGTTTATGTTGCGTCTCCCAGAAAATGTTTTATACAATTTTCTGCCCAAAGCTTTCGCCTCTTCTAATGGTTCTACCTGGAATGCTCTTTTCCCAGGTCTGCTCATGACTGGTCCGTGGACCTCTATCTCCTTTGGGAGTTCCCTCGAATATCACCTTCTTTAGGCTGCCTTCTCTGACTGTCTAGCTCTGTGTCGTCACCCATAGTCTCTGTTCTCCAGCACATTCACCTCCTGCCTCTATCATGGACTCATTTGTTATCTGCTTCCTCCCAGCGAATTGCGAGCTCTTAAGAATAGAGACATCTGTTTTATTCCCGCCGAGCAAACAAGCCAATAAGAAACACTGACTCATGGGTGGGATACAGGCATTCATTCACACCAGTTGTCTCAAAACATTGGAACATGTTCTATGTGCAGCTTTATAACCATGCAAGGATAACCCATGCAGACACATGTCATAGACATCTTGCTGTTTGACACTTAAAGACATTTAAAAAGACAAAAAAAAGTCCATTGTTTTATTTTGATTTTGTTTCTCGAGACGGGATCTCGTTATGTAGCCCATGCGGCCCTTACACTCATGATCTTCCTGCCTCAGCCTCCCAAGTGCCAGAATTACAGGAGTATGCCACCACTTCTCAACACATGTTTTAAAGATTTTTTTCTCTCTCTCTGTGTGTGTGTGTGTGTGTGTGTGTGTGTGTGTGTGTGTGTGTGATGCAGGGTCTCTCTTGTGGTTTCCACTGCTGCAGTGTACTCAGGCTAGCTGACCCACAGCTGGCCAATTCTCATCTCTCTTTAGGAGTACTAGGACTAAGACACACACCATCGGCGCCTGGATGCTGGGGATGAACCCAGGCCATTTTGTGTGTGCAGCAAACCCTTTTACATGTGGAATAATCTCCTTGGACCCCCTCATCCTTTTAAATGGATACATAATTTTCCACATGGAACAGGTTTTGTAAACTATTGTTTCTCTGGTAGACAAATGATTTTGCTCCAATTTTTATGTAGAAATTAATGCTTCAGTGAATGTCCCTATTTATGACTATTCTTTGTAACATTTGATATCTAAACTAAGTCCAGGACAGCAGACATTGTTTCTCCAGAACATTCCTAGACCAGCAGTTCTCAACCTGTGGGTTGTAACCCCTTTGCGGGCAGGGGAGGGTATCGAGTGACCCTTTCACAGGGGTCATATATCAGATATCTTGTATATCAGATATTTACAGTACTATTCATAAAAGTAGCAAAGTTACAGTTATGAAGTAGCAATGAAATAATTTTATGGTTGGGGTCATCACAACATGAGGAACCATACTAAAGGGTCAAAGTATCAAGAAGGTTGAGAACCACTGCTATAGACTGTTCTCAGTGTGTTGTATTTTTTTTTGTAGCTAAAATTTGTGATAGCCACTCAATGAAACGCCATTCATGTATTTACTATTAGCCCATAAAAATTAGATGATTCTTATTTTTAATTTTGATCATTATTATTTATTATTATTATTTTGATTTTTCCAGACAGGGTTTATCTGTGTAGCTGGGATTAAAGGCATGTATCACCACACCCAGATTGATTCTCATTTTCTACCTCATCAAAAAGGGTGGCAGAACAGGGCTGGGTAAGGGTATAGTCTACAAATGGTCGGTTTGGAAGCACCAAGGGCTGGTGGCCATGGAAAGCTGGTCTGACCTCTAAGCATGGGGAAGGAGAGAGTCTCAGTTGGGGTTTTATTTCTGTGAAGAGACACCATGACCAACACAAGTCTTATAAAGGAAACCATTTAATTGGACTGGCTTACAGTTCAGAGGTTTAGCCCCTTATGGCCATGTCAGGAAGCATGGTGGCATGCAGGCAGACATAGTGGGGAAGAAGGAGCTGAGAGTTCTACATCTGGATCCACAAGCAGCAGGAGAAAAGGATGCACTGGGCCTGGCTTGAGCATCTGAACCCTCCCACCCCCATTGAAACACTTCCTCCCACAAAGCTAAACCAGCCAATAGTGCCACTCCTTATGAGCCCATGTGGGCCATTTTCATTCAAACCACCACAGAGAGAGTCTGGGGCATGGTAAGGCCCGTGCTGGAAAGGGCACCGTGGATGGGCTGTGTTCTGAAGCAGGCTCCTGTCACCGCTGGTAAGCTAAGGCCAAGCAAGAACTGAGCTGGGAGAAGGACTGGAGAGCATCTCTTCATCCTGTGGGAGTTCCCACTAAAGTCTTCCTTCTGTTGCCTCTTCTAGGAAGCCAATGATGAAGGAAGGCCAGTAGGGCCGTCCACAGGCATTAGCTCCCCAAGATCAGTACAGCAACAAGGAAGGACACCCAGAAAATATCCACACATGATAGCTTTTCTATGAATTCTGTTCCACCCCGCCACGTTTGGCTGCCTTCCTGGACTTTACCAGACAATTCCAAAGCAAACATGTTCACAGTAAGTGGAAACCCCTGAGCAGACACTACGTGCGGTGACAGTTGCTCAGGGCACAGCGGTCAACACTCTTCTGGACCCTGAACATACCAGAAAGTGAGCTGAAAACTTCTAATGGTAAAACCATGATCACATCCTTCATGGTGCTTCAACTAGAACGACCCAGCCCGCCCTTCCTTTCTTCCTCTCCTCTTCCTTTTCCTGCTTTGCTTCATTCTCCCACCCTACCTCTCTTTCGGCATTAATGACAGAACCCAGGGTTTGGTACACACCCAGCAAGTGTTGTGTACCACTGCACTGCTTCTCCAGCCCTGCTAGGAATCTTTTGTTTGTTTGTTTTGTTATTTTTGTTTGTTTTTCGAGACAGGGTTTCTCTGTGTCCTGGAACCAGCTCTTGTAGGCCAGGCTAGCTGCTGCCTCTTGAGTGCTTGCATTAAAGGCGTGCGCCACCACCGCCAGTCCTACTAGGAATCTTTAAAGTACGGTTTGAAGTTGGGTAACCTGGGGATTGAATCCATCCTCGGATAGCTACTTAGTCAAGTGAACTTGGACTAGATCTGTGCTGAGTCAATATGGTAGCCACACATGGCTATTAAATTCACGTTTCTATAATCCACAACCAACAGATCTGAGTTCTTCGCTCTTGCTATGGGTAGAGGGTTCAGTGGCTAAGGGGTTACCATGTTGGACACCCCAGATGTAGAATGCTCCCGTGGTTGTAGAGAGTTCTATTGGATACTGCTGGGCTATGTAACAGAACCCTGGACTTGATCTACTGAAGTAATTAAGAAACCTTCTCTGGAGGTTATAGAACTTAATACACATGAAATTTCTAATAGCCCACAGGGCTCTGAGTTAGGGCTCTACAAATGATAGCTTTAGTAACAGCGAGGCCAGTGGCAGATGCCGCAGCATAATTCTGATATGCCATATCCCCAGTAGGTATTTCCAGCAATAAGGTTATGCAAGTCTCTTTGTCAAAGCAGTCGAGGCTGCCAGACTATAAAAATGATCGTATAACTGTTGCCCAATGAGTGCTATGTGTCACGGAGCCGAGAGGGTTCTCAGTGCTGTTGCTGGGGCTGTCTAGTGGACTCATAGGCACAAGCAAGCCATGGCTGTCTCTGGTTGAAAACACGATTCCATCCTAAAACATCCCCTGACTCAGTCCTCTGAAAGTGATATAATTCTGATTTTTTTTTTGCTAATTTTGTTCGGAACACTCTGTTAACATATTCTAGCATAGAGCCAGATTTTGTTTCTTGGTCTTTGCAAAAACAAAATGACAACAAACCCAAAGCCCAAACCGCAAACCTGTATTTCCAGTCTTCTGCAATATTTATGAATATTAGCCCAGGCTTGGACCCAAGCATATTATTGTTTTTCTCTATGTTGTATATCTTGTCAATGGCCAGTAGAAGTCAAATCTTTGTGGGATTGTAGAGGTATCATATAGTCTAATCTACTGAACATACTAGCTTAGGGACAATTCAGAATTTCTAGAAAGGATGTTCTATTCTTGAAGTGGAAACCACTGTGTGGAAACTATTGAGAACCAGGCAGAACTTACCTGTCCCACGTTTCTCTTTATGATGGCTAATCCCTCACCTAGAAAGAGGGACTTGAACTGGTGAATTGCCCCCCTCACATTGGCCTGAGGTCTGTAGAAGCATTTTCTTATTGTTGTTTGATGTGGGAGTGCCCGGTCCACGGTGGGCGGGGCCTCTCCTAGGCAGGTGGTCCTGGGATGTATCAGAAAGCAGGCTGAGCAGAAGCTAGGAGGAATAAGTTAGTAAGCAGTATCCCTCCATGGTTTCTGCCCCAGGTTCCTGCATTGAGTTTCTGCTGCGATGACTTCCCTTAAGGATGGTGTTCATCACAGCAACAGAAGGCAAATTAAAACACCCCTTTTCTATTAGAGCACCCCCTTTTTCTGTTACTCCATCGTCATATGTCAGATCCCTGTTTTCTCTTGACTGCCTGTAAGCCAACTTTCTTTCTTGTTTAGGCCACTCAATGCTGTTCCAGTTCATTTTTAAAAAATAATCAATTTTTTGCTTGTACGTGCTCTTTATTTTCTTCTGAGAACTTACCTCTGTCTGCGGTTTCTTGTTCTGTCCATTTCCTCCCTTCCTATTGGACAAAGTCACAGAGGCCAACAGTCCTTTGAAGCTTGTCCCGTATATTTGAAATTTCAATCAAATGCTCATAAAAATACAGATGTTAGAGTGTGAGAAGCTACAGAGAAACCCTATCTTGAAAAACAAAAACCAAAAATCAAAACAAAACAAAACAGAAGATGTAAGTCCCCAAGGGATGCCTCCTAGAGTAAAGGCACTTCCCATGCAAGTCTAATGACTTGAGTTTGAGCCATAGGACCCAAGGTGTTAGAAAAGAATGTAAAAACTGTCCTATGACCTCTATATTTAGATCTTGGCATTCGTGTACACACACACACACATACGATGTGAATGCACATTTAATAATAATAATAATATTAATAATAATAAAACTGAAAAATAAAATGCAAATATACCTTCCCCTGATCAAGTTCCCAGACACTGTAAATTCTATATACAGATTTTTTTCATTCATTTCTTTCTTTTCTAAAAGACATGGTTCCATTTAGTGCAGGCTTTGCCTCAAATTTGTGATATAGCTGAGGGTAAGCTCGAACTTCCCATCTTCCTGACTCTGCTACAAGGGCTAGGATTGCAGGCATGCACCCCCATGTCGGGTTTCCGTGGAGCTAGGGTTCAAACCTAGGACTTTGTGCATGCTAGCCAAGCCCTCCGGCAACTAGACTACATCCCTAGACTACACACAGACTTCTGCGGGTCTCTGGGTCTCCAATGAGGAGTCCTGAACTGCAGTGTGAATGACAGCATGTACCAAAGTGGGCAAGCATGCAAGTCATGGCTTCAAGTAGAGTCTCGGGCAGAATATTAACCTCGGATAATACATGCAACCTCAAACAAGATTCTGGGCATTATTTTTAGCCACCAATGTTATTTGGTTATGGGATATAAACTTTAAAAAAAAAATCACAAGAGCAAAACTTACTTATTATTTAGCCATTCTGAGAAAATTTAAAAAAAAATGAGAACCCCTCTTTCTTGCCAATCCTAGCTCCCTAAATAATTCCAGTTAAGAGATCCTTAATATAGTGCTCAGTGGTTAAAAAGATATCCATATGAATGTGTGGGTATGTGTGTGTGTGTGTCTGTGTGTGTACTGGATGTGATTACACACACCAACACTAATCCTAGCAAGAGAAGCTACTTAAACTTCTGCCTCAACACAGACAGAGCCCTGCCCAGAGTTGAGAAGTGTTCCTAGTCAGGAAGGTGGTAATACTCCATTCTCCCTCCCTTATAAGGACTTCTACACTTTGACCTTGCCGCCCCATTGCTTGGAGACAGGAGGAGCTGAGTGGACAGAGCTGAAAGGGAGTTAGGGAGGAGCCAGTACCCAACGCTGAGCACCACTCACGGAACCCAGTTATGAACAATTGGTTGTGCTGAACGAGGTCAGTCCCAACACGGGTTGATGAGATGAGCCAGTTATTAGCATTGTCAAGTTGCTCAGCCCAATGCATCAGATATAGTTAGTGTTTATCTTTGAACGTGAGACCGTTAGATGATAAACTGTTGAAGACTTGTTCATGATTTGTCTTCCTATTCCTTTGTACCTATTTATGTGAATTATTTTGTCCTATACTGGAGAAGATTGCATGGCTCTGTAATGAGATCTGAACGTCAGTGGATACCATTCTTTGTCCCCATGTCTGGCTGGGGAACCTGCTTATTTACATGGTGGCTCCATAGTCCTTCACAGCTGTCATTTCCCTCATCACAAGTTCCCCATTACCCAAATCAGAATGCATCACCTCGGGCGTCAGAATGGGATTGCTGCCTTTGAAGCATAGTGCTAAACTGGCTGTCTCAGCGTCTGTGGGGATCAGCTCACTCCATCACCTAAAATTATACTTCTGCCTTTGGAGTCTTAGAAGTACAGCGATGGGGGGAAATGGGAGGGGAGGAAAGACTGATGAAAGGATTTGAGGTGCTACGAAATGAATGCTTATGCCTTTGTTTCTTTTCTTCTCTCTGACTAAACAGCTGTGTTTATAAGAAAAGCTAGTGTTTCTTCCTTCCTTCCTTCCTTCCTTCCTCCCTCCGTCCCTCCCCCCATCCCTCCCTCCCTTTTTAAGGTTCCCTGTAAGGTATCTGCAAGGCACATCATTGCAATGTATCAAATTTTATAGAATTAAAGGCACACTTTTCAGCAGCAGAATATTGATCTCCTCATTTTAAAACTCAGACCTACATCATGGATTCATTTTAACAGCAAAAGCTAAAAATAAAAAAAAATTATTAAAACCAGAGGAAGAAGTCCAAGAATAAATTGCAGAATGAGAGCACTGAGGAACTGAGGTCATTGCTGCATTCTGAACTAGAAGCCTGAAGATTTAAAAGAAAAATAGGAACATCACAGTGTCTGCCGGAACATACCAGGGGCAGAACAGAACAACCGTCTTATGAAAGGCATTTTTCATGTTTAAGCAGGACATGCCTGTGTGTTCACGATGACAGCGTACAGATGAAGAATGGGTGGTTCTCATTGACAGGTTGCTTCCTGTTGAACTGATGCAAAAACTTCCTGCTTGGGTTGGAATACGTTTAAAGGAGAACACGAAGAGGCTAGCCTTCATAAAAGCAGTGCTGACTTTAGATTCACCAACTTGAATTCTTTCTATGGCTCTGTCTCTCCGAGAAAAGTAATTAAAGATCTGACTCTTCACTACTTGAATCAGACATAGAACACACGATTACCCCACAGGGTTCTAAAAGGAAAACATCTTCATTAGACTACCTGTAAGAAAATCTGTAGGGCATTTCTTTGATTTAGGATTGATGTGGGAGGGTCCGGCTCACTGGGGATGGTACAAACCCTGCACAGATGGTCCTCGGGTGTATACGAAGACAGGCTGAGCAAGCCAATAATGAGACTTTCTCCTTGGTTTCTGTGTCAGTTCCTGCCTCCAGGTTCCTGTTCTGATGCCTGTTCGTGACTGACTGCATGAAGCTGTAAACTGAGATAAACTCTTTCCTTCCCAGGTTGCTTTTGGTGAGTAATAAAAACCTAAGCCAGTCTTGAAACCTATCTCTTGGGGAAAAGGTGAACTCTGGTCGTCATTTTGGAGATGTGACCCCCACGGAGAAGAAATAAGAGAGGAAGAAAGGGAAGGAGGGCAGAGACCCCAGGAAAGCAAAGCTTTCCATTAGTCCGTCATTGCTGCGAGGAAGCAGAATTTGCTGCAGGGTCTTTTGAGGATGCTGAGTAGGTGCCCTTCCAGAACGACCTGCTTGATGATGGGGGGAGAAGCAGAGTCACTGGCTTCCATCCCATACCAGGCAAAGTGACCTCATGAGCATCGGCTCCATTGTGTGTTTAGATTGTGTGGGTAAATGCCAGGCAATCCCGCACATGTCTTAAGCTGAGTGTCAAAAGAGAGGTGAGGAGCCACCAGCTTCCACATGTTACAGCTGCTCAACGCTTCGTGGAATTGTCTGTTGCAGGACTGGAAATAAGGTTCGGTTCGAACCCCAGAATCTGGAGTAGAGAAGCTGAGCGTGGTGGTGGGATAGTCACCCCGCCACTGAGGAGGCAGAGATGATCAAATCCTCTCCACCCCCTGAGGGGAGGGGTGATTTTGAGCCAGCCAGCCTAGCCTACTTGGTGAGTTTCGTAGCGGGGAAACCTGTTCTATAAAACAGATAGCTAAAGAAGGAGGTGCAGGTGAGTTCAAGGCCAGCCTGGTCTACGTAACAAACTCTGGGGCAGCTGGGGATACCTAGTGAGACCCTGTCTCAAAAAACAAACAATTCCCAAACAAAAGCAACAGCTGGACAGTACCCAAAGAACCACACCTGAGGTTGTCTAGCCTGAACACGTACTTGTACCTGCACGCACGCGCGCGCGCGCGCGCGCACACACACACACACACACACACACACACACACACACACACACACCATGGCTATTGCTCCTGTGGTTAGCTAAGCAGTAGAAGTATGAGGATTTTAAAGTCTGACCATGCATGGTTTTCTGTGTACTGAAGAAAGGACATATTTAAAAATCAAAACAATTACTTTTTTTTTTTAACAGTGAATATATTTTATTCCCCAATCCACTGTATGTCCTGGGCCGTAGGTGAAGACTCTTCAGTAAGTAGAAAACACTGGGAGGCCTCAAATCTGGTCATTCCGAGTAGCATGAACTTGAAATCATTTTCAATTTGCTAAACATTAGTTTCTTAATTACCCAAAATGGGATCAATAACACCCTTCTCATGTGGTCCTTGAACTCTACATGGGACAATGAATGCAGCACCACGGCTAACATCTTGAAAAATGGTTGCTCATAACAATAGTTATTAGCAATCGATCAAAGACGAAAACGGGCACTGTGGAGAGGCCCTTGGTTGTCAGGGGCCATGGGCTTCAGTTGTCAGGGCCAGGCCACAAAGAGAACAAAAAAGGCAGCAGCTGGTGGGAGTGATGGCGGGCGGGGGGGAGCTTTTTCAGACCCTGGGGGACTGCAGATGGTATGGGACAATCAAAGCCAAGCTGGGAGTTGGAGTCAGAGATGACACGGAGGCCAGAGGTCAAGTGTGCAAATTCTGGTCAAAACTTAGGGGACAGACACCCTAAAGCTGCAATTCAAATCCTTCTCAGGGGTCAAAGGCAGGCAAACAGCCATGCCAGGGGACATGTGTCCCCTTCCCCAGGTTTTCCTTGTTAGAAAGCTTGTCTCGTATTCCCTGTCTCTCAGCCAACCAATAGAATGTGTGCCAGGTGTGGGCAGCCAGCTATCTGTGGGTTCAAGGTGTATAGTCTTGCAAACAAGCATATCATGGGAGAATGAGCTGAAGTGAGCTAGCGTGCCCAAGAGTTGCACACTAGTCCCAGACACTCAAAATACTTGTGGTACAGGTGTGTGTGTGTGTGTGTGTCTGCACTCGCCCATATGTGTATATATGAACACTAGAAGTTAATGTTTATCACTATTTATTGTTAGTAGTAGTATTACTTATTCTGAGTATCTCAGTGCTCTAGAGCTCACTCAGCAGACTAGGCTGGCCGGCCATCAATCCTAAAAGAGCAACCTGTCTGGTTCTACAGTGCTGGGTTATAGGTACCTGTAGGGACTCCTGGGTTTTACGTGGATGTTGGGATCTGAACTCAGCACTTAACCCACCGAGCCATTTCTCCAGTCCCAACATTCTTGCCCATACATAAGGCACAACTCATATTTCTTTTTAAATTTCCTTTGACTTTCTTGAATCTTTCTACCCTACCCTAGCCTGGTTATCTTTAAACTTGTTTTTTTTTTTTGTTTGTTTTTTTAATCTTTAAACTTGTATTATGATCAGAATTAAAATAAGCTCCCTTAACCTCATGCTTCTCTAGGTGCTGTGTCCTAAGATGCTGTGCACGGTTCCGTGATCTCCTGATTCTAAACTGGTTCTTCTTCCCAGCTATTTAACCATCCACGATCCAGTCAGCTATCATTTGACCAGAACACGCTGGTGATGTTTCTTCTACATTACTTCCTCAGAGGGCTGTCGTACGCAACGAGGCCTGCCTAGTGCGCACTCAACACAGGCACCAGGGAGGCCCATCTCTTTGTTTTCCAGTATGGTGTGGTTTATAAACTGTTGCCTATGTTGTTTACACAGTGACAACATAGAGATTTCAATTCCATGGATTTTCCCCATGTGCTTAATTACTACTTGATATTTTTGCTCGGTGAAACATTTCTTTAATCTTTTGCCCATATGCTAATTAGGTTCAATTAGGTTCTATTTTCTTCTTTCTTTCTCTCTCTCTCCCCCCCTCACCTGTGTGTGTCTTCAAGATTGGCTTCAAACTCATGCTCTTCCCACCTCAGCCTCCATGAAACTGAGATTACAGATGTGCACATACCATGCATTGATTTTGCTGTTAGACTTCAGAAGTTCTGTATTCAGCCAGGTACACGTAAAATGCTTACGAAGTCGTTTGCAGCCATTTCCTTCACATCTTCATGTTGCTTGGTTTCTTCATCCCACAACAGCCTTTTCCTAGAGCAAACGGCTTAATTCTTTTAGGTTCAATTCATTACCGCTGTGCCCCACCCCCTTTCACCCTCTACACTTTTCTTTTTGAGACAGTCTTATTAAGTAGAACAGGCTGGCCCTGAAATCAGGATCCTCTTGCCTTCGTGTTTTTGAGAGCTGGGGTTGCAGGAATGTGTCAATATGTCTGGCTCCAGGCTGTCTGTTGTTGTTTGTTGATCTTGCTTTTCTTGTCACGTGTGACAGCACTTTGCCTGCATCAAGATTGTGAAGTTTCTCTCCTACGTGTCTTCCTGACAGTTGTGCATCATTTTTTATTTTATTTTATTTTTGGTTTTTCGAGACAGGGTTTCTGTGGAGCTTTGGTGCCTGTTCTGGAACTAGCTCTTGTAGACCAGGCTGGCCTTGAACTCACAGAGATCCACCTGCCTCTGCCTCCCAAGTGATGGGATTAAAGGTGTGCGCCACCACTGCCCGGCTTACATCATGTTGTTTTACATTCACACGTAAATATCAAGTAGATTATTCTTCTGATTTTCATCTTCTTTTTGAAATTGGCCTCACTCTCCATGTTCTTATACCACTCTCTATAAAACTTAGAAAACACAGTCTTGCCTCCATCCACAAAGCTTTCTCTTGGACTTTGATAGGAACGGCACAAAACCTATGCTTCAGCTTGGGAGAACTGACATCCCTATGGTGCCAAATCATTTAGTGTGTAAGAGACGTCTCTCCATTTACTTAGGTCTCCTTTGATAGCGTCCCTTAGGGTTTTTTGTTTTGTTTTGTTTTACCATTTTCAGCACATGAGTCTTACATACCCAGCGATGTTATTTTTAGTAGATTGCAAATGATGTTACAGATTTAATTTGACTGTTCACCAATCTTATATACAGATGCAATTGACTTCCTTTTCATTTTGGTGTGCATTTTTGTACCCTGCCAACTTGTAAAGGTCACAGACAACCTCCAGGAGCATAGTTTTATTTGATTTGGGATTTTAGATTGAATAGGGTTATCTAAACACACACACGAAATAATGTTCTCTGTAAATACAGGGTGCTTCCTCCTTCCTTTCTGAATAACTCTTTTTGGGGGTTTCTCTGTAGCTTTGGGGCCTGTCCTGGAACTAGCTCTTGTAGACCAGGCTGGCCTCGAACTCACAGAGATCTGCCTGCCTCTACCTCCCAAGCGCTGGGATTAAAGGCATGTGCCACCACCGCCTGGCTTGAATAACTCATTTTACACATTTTAGATTAACCCTTTCCTTAGTATCGACCTAGAATGACATAACACAGTTGCTACTTTCCCTCAGCTATCAAATATGTTTTAGACAGCTCATGAGAAGCAGAATCCTTCCATCATATTTTTGCTTCTCTTAAGCGTACGGTTTTCTTTCCCAGTATTTCAAGGTCTAACTTTTATCATATCCTTTCTATCTGGAGACTTTTCTCAAGACACTCTTTCATAGAAGGCTAGCTGCTAGCCATTTTTCTTAGTTTTCCCTACATCTGAGAATCTCTTAATTTCCCTTTCATTCCTAAAGGATATGCTGACTAGCTACAGGATCCTGCCTTGGCCATTTTTTTAACACTTAAAAGTAGTACACCCCATTTCCCTCTGTTATGGGGTCTCTGTGTTTGTCTGCTGGGAGAAAAGAATTCAGTCCAGTGAAACAGTTTATTTAGCAAAGAAAACCAAAATGTCCACTCCAAAGAGAAATTGGAGTGGGCCGCCCAGAAGCCCTACAGGGAGCCACTCTGTGGATTTTACATTACAATTTTTTTTAAAGTTTTTATGAATATTTATGAGTTGGGTGAAATATCCATGGAGTAAGGCAATCCTTTTTCATCTCCCGAATCATGGTGAAACAGATCTTTCTTTCAGTGTGTTTCTTCCCATGATTCTTCAGAAAAGTGGGGGGAAAAAGGGAGGTATAAAACGACACTGTAAAGGATTTTATATTCTTTTCTCTTGAGAATCTATGGAGTTAGCACACTTGTATGGCAACTGGGAAAGTGCCCTGGTGCCTTCGCTTCTGAAACAGCAAGAGCAATTTATCCCAAGTCTCAAAGATGCTCAGCCGCTGGGCATTCTGCGCACCATGAGTTACAGCAACAGTGTCCGCTTCTGGGTGTGTCCACTTCTGGCTTTTGTGTGTATAAGTGTTCTGTCTCTGCGTTCGTACACGCACCACCTGTGTTTCCTGAGCCCTCAGAGGTGGCAAGAGTGGGTGAACTGTAGTTGCTAGTGGTTGTGAGCCAGCACCAGTGGGTGCTGGGAACCAAACCTGGGACCTCTGCACGAGAACAAGTACTCTTAAACTGAGCCACCTCTCCAGCCCCAAGCCACCGCAGGTTTTGAAGCAAAATCCAGGATCTTCCATGCACCTTTTTCTCTTACAGGTGCTCTTCCATGCACCTTTTTTCTCTTTCTTGCTCTGCCTTCTTGATTTTATCTGTGTTTACTGTTCAGAAGTGTGAGTGTAATCTACTAGGCTGTGGGGTTGTGCTCTACTATTTCAGATTAACACAGCATAGAGACCCTGTTTGTCTTTTGCCAGGTTTGAGTTGTTTGCTTCCATTGTATCTGGTACTTGTTCAGCCCCACACTTTCTCCTCTTTGTTTAACACTTCACTCATGAAAATATTAGGTCATTTGTCTGCACAAACAGGTGTCTGAGATTTTTCTTCAACCTCTTACATCTTTGCATCTTTGTTATTTCTTTCTTTTTTTTTTTTTGGTTGTTGTTCACCTTTTCTTTAAAAAGATGCGTTTTCAAAAAAATCAAAAGGAAAATACTTCAAATATTCATCTTTTTAGTGAATAAGATTATTAAATATTACTCTTTATTACAGGAGTCAGCCCAATACTTTCTGCCAATGGATTAGATAGGTTTTGAAACTGCTGGTACACAGAGGACCCAAGTGACTCAAGAAAAAAAAAAAGCTATAATATATCCTACAACACAGTGGGTGTTACTTCTATTGCCATTTTACAAATAAATAACATGGGTGCATTGGTGTACACCTGAAATCCCAGCACTCCAGAGGTGTGGAGGTGTGAGCTTGAGGCTAGCCTCAACTACATAGTGAGACCCTGTCTCAAAAACCAAATAAAAATTTAAAGAGAGAGATGAAGCCTATAAAAAGTAGATTAGCTAAAAACAAAGCAAAAAAAAAAAAAAACCCACAGAGGTAGTCAGAGTGACACAAGGCTTGGAAGTATGGGTCTGGTTGAGACTCTGCCTCATGGGTGTCCATCCAACTACCGGAAGCGTTTCTGAGTGCAGACCCCAATAGAGACCATAGCTGGGGAGTTATGGTCAGTTCATTCCTACCTTAGCTTTGCCTTAAGGTCTCATGAACCTTAGGAAACCTCACTAAGACTTCCCTGTAGCCTCTGACACTAACCTTCCCTTCTCTTCTTCGCTGGGGACAGGATGCGACAGTGATGAGTCTCTTGGCCTTTTCAGGTTTCCTCCATCCTGTTCTCCAGCAGGTGTTCCCCCAGTTTACAAAGCCTTGCATGCTCAACGCCCTCCCCACATCTGTTTCCTTGAAGGCCCCAATAACACAGCTGGGCAAGGGGACTTAAGGGTGTAAACAGTGGACTGCCCCTCTGAATGCTGTGGAAGGAACAAAGTCTTCCTGTGGGATTACTCGGCATTAGACTGAGAAGATCAAATAAAGTATGCGGGAAGATTTTATAATCTCCTTAAATGAATGCAAATGATGTCAGTCCTTACTATTTAAAGTTCACACAGCATGACTTGCCCTGGGCTCTGCCTCTGCCCAGCCAGTGGCCAAGGTGTTAGATCTTTTCTAACTTATCATTTAATCTATGAGAGCTTTTCTGTGAGAAGTTCAGGCTTATCGCTTTCATTTTTATGCTTTTGAACCTAGCACACGATTTATCAGGCATGTGAGTGACATTATGCCTCTAAGCTTTTATTTTTTATTTTTAAATCCACATACCCTGGGATTTGGCAATAACTGTGCAGAAATTGGTGCAATTTGCACCCCGGCAATTATCTCATTCATCACCATTCCAATTTTCTAAATTGCCTTTAAACAAGGGTGTGGTTAAGTTCTTGGAGGATTGGGAATATGCTACCCAACCAGTCCTACCTGCTTGCCTCAGGGGTAACAGAAGCTAGCCTTCTAGAACCTAGGCTGCCTCAGCTGGGACAAGGGCTGGAGTGTGGGAAGGTCCTGTTCTTTGGGGCCACCAAACCTGCTTTGAATGAATCGCCTAGATATTAACAGGAGCTAAAGCCAACTGACTCCACGGCTCTTGAACAGACTCCGTGCAGTGAATACTGTTGGGGCAGATCAGACTTCAGCAAGACGCCGAGAACTTTGAACAGGCTATTTCAAAGTAAATAAGAAACAAGACTATATACGTTGAGCTGGTGGCAAATTGTTAATGTGTGACAGAAATGACTAAAAGTTCTCCAGGCCCTTGTACTTTCATCGTTATCATCAAAAAGCATTAAATTGGAAAATACAGGACACGGACACTCCCCTTTGAAAGGGGAAGTAAAACCTGAGATGGGCGAGCCGATAAGAAAGCACGTGATGGTTATATGAGCTCCAGCCTGCCTGAGTCGCATTCCAGAGCCGCGACACTCGTAGCCAACATTGATTATCAGATGCACGTTATGGTTGTTATTGTTCTAAGTGCCTATAAATCTGGGAGTCGTTATCTACACCACCACCCCTTACCCTGTGGAATACTTGAGATGCACAGATTTTTAAATAGCTTGCCCCAGGCACATTTGATTTGAAGAACAAGCCACAGAGCTCTGGAGCCTTTCTGGGGAAGCATATGATCCATTGTGCTTAGAATGCTGTTCGAATCTGCATTTTGAGAAAGTTCTAAAGGTGAGTTTTGTGTTTTCAAAGCAATGCTGTGGAGCTCAGGCACTGTTAGGCCAAATGCCTGAGTGTAGGATCCTGGCTAGAGGCCTCAGGTTCAACAAGTAGGAGAGGGCCAATGAACACATACTGCGTTTTTCTAAAAGTATGTCTCAAGGAAGCATCAAGAGAACAAACACCTTTGCCCTTGATATAAACCCTTTGCCCACTGTAGGTCAGAAAGCTCAAAGACCACCATGATAAACCAGTGTAGGTTCACCGAGGAAATGTTTGTCAATATGGTGTCTGCCTTAGACTGTCATGGATGCATCTGGAAAGAGCCACGGCTGTGGTCCACATGCATGCCAGTGTCAGGAAGGAAACTGAGTCAAGGCCTACATGTCATGTCTGCGGAGAACATGAGCCCATCAGGAGAGCTGCTCTGTAACTGAATAGCTTCATCACACGGTGGCTGAAACACGGAAGCAAGTACACGTGAGTTTTGTTGATTGATTGATTGATTGACACGCACATTCATTACCCATTGATGGGGCGCTCCTGCAATTACATACTCTTCTGCATGCACTGACTAAGAAGAGATTCCAGGAGCCTGGCAGCATCTAAATAAGCAAAACTATTTATTGACATTAAATAAAATAAAGCCAGAGTGTTATGACTCATGACTGTAATTCCAGAATTCGAGAGGCTGAGGCAGAAGGATTGTTATGAGTTAGAGGTCAGCTGAGCTTCAGAGTGAGACCCAGTCTCAGAGAGAGAGAGGGAAAGAGAGAGAGAGAGAGAGAGAGAGAGAGAGAGAGAGAGAGAGAGAGAGAAGAAAACACATGCAACACAACAAAAGAAAAAGAAACATACACATTGTCTGAACTAGGAAGGGACGCTTTGCTATGGTGTTGACATTAGATTACAGACCAGAAGCAGCCGTGAGGGGTCCAATGCAAGAACAGTCTAGGCTAAGGGTTAGGCACATAGTTAAAGCCTGGGACTGGGGTTGAATTTGGCCTGTTAGCAGCTCAGAAAGAGGTAGGTGAAGTCTTGGAGGCTACAGTGAGTGAAACTCAACGGGGGCTTTGCCTCTGGAGCATGTGATTAGGCTTAATGGTTTTGAAAGCTCATGGGCTTCCATATGAAGAAATGCATTACAATGGGAGAAAAGTAGTTCTCGTCATTGTTCAGTTCAGGGAAGAACTTTTCAGGTATGGCTTTAACGACTAAATCTGTGCAGACTGCTCACCTAAGGGATTGCATGGTAACACTGACCTCAGAATAACACTGGAAGTTAGTACATGAAAATTAAAAGGATATAAACAGAGGTCGGAGTTTAGATCACCACCAAGCTAAGTCCCATAGAGCAAATGCAGATTGGGAATAAAAAGATTAATTGAACTTCTAGGGAAAAGGTAGATGCTACTCTACTGTGTGGCCAATGGGAGACAATAAAATGTTTTTCAAAACTGTGGGGCATTTAGGGGTGTGTGGAAAGGCTGAAGATCCCCAATCTTGAGTTTGTGTCAAAATCACCTTGGAAATGAAGTCAGAAGAATGTTGAACCATTCAGGAATAAGAAGTGAGAACAATGTCCACGGGAGACTTCAAGTTCAACAGAGCTTAACATAGCGGCCAGCACAGATGGAGAAATGGATGCACCTTAGATAGCAATAATACAATTACACAAACAGTCACTGTCTACCAGGCACTGTTTTTGGTTCTTGATATCCTTCTAAGTTACTTTGATGTGTTTAATACTCTGAAGCAGATACTAGTATCCACATATGATTTCTAGCCTCCAAATGAAGAAACAGGATATAGGTTGACAGTTGATATATTTAGCAAATGTGTGAGCTATGATCGCAACCCTGGCCAATGCTAGGCCACCTACTTTTATTTTCACACCACAATGCCTCTCAAAGATATTGTAATGAGATTGAGCTTGAGTAAATGTATTCTGCCTGAATAGCCTTCATGTGTCCAACAAAAACATAACACGACTTACATGTAATTATAATGTAACGTTTTCATTCTCAAATTCTTTGACTTAACTGCTGTACAACTCATGAGATAGCTGCACTGCTTGTTTCTCTTATTGCTATGACCAAATCCTTGTTGAACAAGGAGAAAGGATTTGTAGAGTACAGATTATCATGGTGGTGGAGGTATAAGATGTGTGGGCTGCTTGCCCACATCTGACATCCAGATGCAGCAGCAGAAGCATGGTGCTGCTTGCTCACATCTGGATGGGTGAGGACGTAGAAAGCAGAGAATACCAGCGTCCATGTGGTTTCTCCTTTTTTCTCTTTTCATTCAGCCTGGGACCACAGCCCATGGGATGGTGCCAACTATGTTGAGGGTATGTCTTTCTTCTTCAATTAAACATCTGGGCAAAATCCCCCGCCACACACGCACACACACACACACACACACACACACACACACACACACACACACAACCCCACAAGTTGTGTATTTTATGTGATTCCAAATCTAGGCAAGCTGACAATGAGGACTGGTCATCACAATAGGTTCTGGTACCTTAACGCCAATTCCAACTTCAGTTTTGTGAAGTCAGCAGTTGAACAAAATATTTAATTATGACAACAAAATGCCAAGAGTTCACTCCCAACTAGCCATTAGCAAAGGGGTCTTTCCTTTGTGTAGTTGTGGTAGACCACTAGCCTAACCTAGGATGCAACTTTGTTGGCGTGCTCTTTAATGCTATGTTGGTTATGTGTGGAACCCTCCAACTGAAGCCATGGGAATGAGTTCATATGTCAACGATGCTGGGACAGTCTACCTTAAAGCGATAATCGATGCACAAATCAGTTTTTCAGGCCGCCAATGGTTTTAGGGAGAAACAGATATTGGGGGATCCAGAGGTTAAGAGGCTTTCTGAGCTAGGTGCGGTAGTGTATGCCTTTAATTCAAGCATTCAGGAGGAAAAGGCAAGCACAATTCTGTGAGTTCTGGGCCAGCCTGGTCTACATAGACGTGAAGAACTTTCAAGAATCCTTGGAGATTTTTAGAGAGATTATTCTATATGAGTGAGTTTTGGTTTGAAAGAAAATAGCCCCCATAGGGTGTGGCACTATTAGGAGGTGTGGCCTCATTGGATAGGTATTGTCTTGTTGGGGGGAAGTGTGTCACTGTGGAGGCAGGCTCTGAGGTTTCATATATGCTCAAGATATTGCCTAGTGTCTCAGACCACTTCCTGTTGACTGCCTATCGAGATGTAGAACTCTCAGCTCCAGCGCCATGTCTGCCTGCATGCCACCATGTTGCACTGCGATAATAATGAACTAAACCCCTGAAAATGTAAGCCACCCCAAATTAAATGTTTTCTTTATAAGAGTTGCCATGGCCGTGGTGCCTCTGCACAGCAATAAAAACCCTAAAACAGGAAGAGAAGAAATTTGTTGATGGAATTATTTTATAGGTTGGGATCTGTGGGGGTTTGAATGAGAATGATCCGCATAGGTTCACATATTTGAATGTTTGGTCCCTAGTTCATAGAACGGTTAAAAAGGACTAGGAGGTGTGGCCTTGGAGGAGGTGTGTCACTGGGGGCCAGCTTGGAGTTTTCAAAATCCCATGCCATTCCTCGTTATCTTCCCCTGCTTCTTGCTTGAAGGTAGGATGTGAGCTCTAGGGTTCTGCTCTATCACCACGCCTGCCTGCCGCCATGCTTCCTGCCATGACGATCATAGATTCTAATCCTCTGTAACTATGAGCTCCAAATTAAATGTTTTCTTTTATAAGTTGCCTTAGTCATGATGCTTTGTCATGACAATCAAAAATTAAGACGATCTAAAACTACAGAGGTAAAGAAATTGAGTACAAAACAAATTTGAATTGACTGTGTTTCCAGGCTAGGCATGTTGAGAGGATAAATGAGTCCATGGCCATAACACCCTGAACCCTTATGATCTCATCTGAGAGCGTACATGAAAGAAGATCTTAAATGCAGTGTGACAAACGGGCGCAGAAGATAATAACAGATGTGCAGGGCGCTGGGGAGCATCACAGTAGGAACAGTACATGCTCCATTCTCGGCATTCACAAGACGTTTCCTGGAAGCGAGCGAGAATACTTTAGCTGAGCCTTCAGAGATGAGTCAGATGTAATT
Organism: Ondatra zibethicus; assembly: GCA_004026605.1. Lineage (NCBI taxonomy): Eukaryota > Metazoa > Chordata > Mammalia > Rodentia > Cricetidae > Ondatra > Ondatra zibethicus. The sequence goes on from PVIU01006570.1 coordinate 67,178, forward strand.
AGCCTGTGGAGAAGGATAGAATGAGTGTTCCAGACGGAAGGAGTAGTTTCAGCAGAGAATGAGGCCGGAAATGCTCATGGTACGTGTATAGTCAAGGGGCCTCCTCACTTGGCTGCAAAGTGGTAAGGGATGGTTATTGGGAGGAAACAGAGATGGAAGTCAGAGAGGGGCTGGGTGATAAGGACTTAGTTCTGTAAATGATAGGAGTTTACAAGATACTAAGATGTCATGGAGAATATTCAGAGTACCACACAGGCACAATCCTTTCTGTGGTTCTGGTGCCTTGGGCACAGGAGGCAAACATTCTATCCTTGAGCTACATCACTAGCCCTTGTTTTGTGAGTATTATTATATACTCACAAATATACAATATATAAGGTATTATTATATACTCTATCACTCAGGCTGGTCTTGAACAGGTTATCCTCCTGCCTCAACCTCTCAGCTGAAGGGATTCTTATACCTGCCACCAACCTAGCTCCAGGCACCAACTACTAATTAAGAGAGGAAGTAGATGGGTCATTAGGAACGAACTAGAATGATTCTGTAAGAATGTTTGATATGGAAATGATAATAAGGATGGGGAGAAAAAAGTTGTTGGTATTGCTATTATTTTGTCCATTTACCTTTTTGAGTTCTGATCTCAGTCTGTAGCTTAGGCTAGCCTGGGGCTTATTGTGTAGCTCGGGCTGCTCTTGGACTCATGATCCTCCTGTCTGCCTTGCATGAGTGCTGGGGTTGAATGCATGACCCCTCACAATCCAGCATGCTTCATTTTCTAAGACAAACCATTTAGAGCATAAAAATTCCCTCTGTTGGGTGATAGCTTGGATGTGTGAACATGGGCAGAGATGGAAAAACAAAAATAGCCAGTTCTCATAGCTGCAAAGGAGAGAACCCAGAGCTAAAAAAAATAAAGGAGAAACGTAGGGGCTGAGTTCCATTTAGGACATGCGTGAGCTTTCCATTTTACATCCAGGCTGAGAAGTTTAGAAGGAAGTTTGGGTCCAGGCATGTGGTTACCACACTATGGGTAGTAAGTAGTTGAAGCCACGAGACCGTGAAGGACAATGGGAAGAGGCATGGTGGAGTTAGCTTCCTACGATTTCTCAAAGAGATGCTTTGATGATGTTGGGTTAAGGCAAAGCCACGGTAATCTCAAGCTCTCTGGGTCTGGAGAGGGAGACTGTCCTAACACATTTCTTCTTGGGGATTCAGAAAATTCATTTAGGTGATAGCAAGTTATTTGACTAGGAGGGGAAGTGACTCAAGCATCTAACCCCTAGGTTGTTGTCCCAGGGAGTCCATCCTTACACTCTATGAGGAACTTAGGACTCAGAGCGCTTAACTGGTTATCTGTCCCATGATTTTTGAAGTTATAATGAAATGAGTGTGACTCTACAAGAATTTGCTTTTCCCTCGATGAAGACCTTTCCATCGACTTGTCCCTTATCAGTGATTTCAGAAATCTCTTCAGACTTGACTGTTAGAAGAATTTTTTTAGATACCAATGACCTCCCGCCTCTGATGCTTCATAACAGCCTCTAGCAATGTGTAAATTATCCCCCAAGATGCTAGGCTAACACTATCTTGCCCTTGGGAGTAGCCTTGCCCTGGAAAAGAGTCTCTTGAGAGACTTCAAATTCTCTGACTTTGCCCACACAGGACAGCTTGCCAGAACTCCTGAGGAAATAGAGATTAGGGGACAAAACATCATCAACAAGCACTCCAGTCTGTCTTTGCCACCTTCTGTGCCTTTAGCCACTAAGCAGATGGAGCCATGGCATTTGTTAGGCGCCTGGGACGGATTCAGGAGCACGTCCTCACTCTCACCAGAGAGCCGAATCCCCGGGATCTGAGAATTAAAATCCCGCAGTATCCCTCAGACATCCCTTCCCTGTGCAATGCATCTCTTCTCACCCGCTGGTTTCATCTTGTATCCCTTTCATCCCCCTGTCTCATATCGAACACCTGCTGTGCTGGAAGCTTCTGCCTGTGTTCTTCCTAACAAGCTGTATACATGATCAATGCTTGGGACATGACAATACTCTTCTAAGGGTTATTCTTCCCGCAGGGCCTATTTCCCAAATGATCCAAGAAGTCGCCAGGGTCCTCCTCATGGGCCCTTCTCTGGGGAGCTGACTGCTTCTACTTGCCTAGCTTTAAACTCCTGCAGCCTTTGTCAAGCTTTGAAGTGGGTCAGGAGGAGAAGGACACAACTCTCAGAGTCATGCCTGGTGAGAAAAGCCAAGCAGGAGTCATGTGACACAGTTCAACTGCCAAGAGCCCTTAATGAATTGTGTGTTTTGCTCTCCAAGCAGAGGTATAATCTGTCCCTAAACAGATCCCCCTCACCCTGTAGCAACAGACACCCTCTGGGGTTTGGAAGGATGCTGGTTGGATAGCAGGATCCACTTCTGGCTAGGAGTTTCGGGTCTGCTGTGTGACAGACTTCTCCTGGGGTGACTGAAAAGACTCATCTACTCGCTCTAGAAAGGGAACTTGCAACAGACCAGAGCAATGATTGCAGCAATGTCCAGTTTGGTGAACCAATGGAGTTTCTATTGGGGTTACTTACAAGGAGCAGAGATAAGTCAAAAGGGCTCCATCAATGACACCTCCCCCAAACTGAAAGCCTGAACAAAACAGTGGCTCAGCAGAGCTAATGGAATGTGTGCTGGTTTAACCTTTGACAGGGACTAGAATCATCTAGCAGACAATCTCTGGACATGTCTGTGAAAAAGTTTCTAGGTTGAGTTTACCAAGGTCTGAAGACTTGCCTTAAATGTAGGTGGCACCTTTCCATGGTCTGGGGACCTGGACCAAATGAAAATGAATAATCCAGGTGAGCATCTGTCCCCATTTCCTGATCGTGGATGCAAAGTGACCAGTTGCCTGTCACCGTGGCAGGCTGCAATGATGTTCTCTATCCTACAACCGTGAGCCAAAACCTACCCTTCCATTAGGATGCTCTTGGTGAGGAATTTGTCATAGCAACAAGAAGAGTGATTAATACAGGTTTTGTTGCTGCACTGAGGAGATGCTCACATTTAGTTATTCCAGCTCACAGGGACAGTGAGGGGCCCAGGGAGGATCAGTTGGGAATCGAGTGATTCTGGGGCTGTAGAAGATAGGTCTGCTCTAAAGATACAAACTTGGGGCAACTGAGCTTTGCCCAGAGAGAAGAGAACCCAAGAGGATGATGCACAAGAGATAAGAAAGATAGAAAGACGTGGAAACAAGAATGAAATCGAGGGTGGGACTGCGCCAGGAACCAAGAAAGGAGAAAGATGGTGGAGTGGTTTAGAGAATGGTTGCATGAAGGCTCAGCTAGGAGGGGTTAGGAAATTGCTAGGTGACAGGTGTGATCCCTGTCAGATAGTCCAAGAGCTGGTGGCCACAAGGCTCTGAAATCTTATTATATACTCTTGCTTCTCGGTTCCAACACTCAGTGACTTTCGGGCTGTATGGCTGTTTTCTCTTTAGTGAGGTCAGAAAAAGATAACAGAAAGCAGTAAAGATGAAAGTGCATTCTATGCATGAAGTTATGAAAGCATAGATATCTTTTAAAAAGTCAAGAAGAAGAGTCCAGCCTTGCATGGCAGCAACATTATAAGGAGCCTAGTAGTAGTAGGGATGTTGAATGCTCCCCCGAATCCCATGTGGTCCAAATGCTTGGTTCTGGTACACATGGTGGAAGTGTCAGGAGAGGAGTCACGTGAGAAGGAAGTGGACACTCAGAGCATGCCTTCAGGGGGACACTGTGACTCTCACATCTTGACTCTCTGCTTCCTAGAAGCCACAAGGTGAGCAGCGTCCTTTACTACAAGCTCTCATCACAATTTGCGGAGACAGCCTAGATCCAGATGCCAAACAGCTGTGGACCAAAACCATTGAAATTGTTTCAAATAAGCTTTCTTTCTTTTCATTTTTTTAAATAAATTATGTTTCTGGGTTAAACGCTCAATTCAGCATCTTTGTGGGTTGCAAACTTTTGCTGCCTTGTTATTTTAAGCAAAAGCAGATAGATAGGTAGGTAGGTGGATGGGTGGATAGGTAGAAAAGCGTATGACTGGCACTGAAATTCAGGTGCTAAGTTGGCTTGACTATAGTGTCAAGTCATTTGGTTAAATATCCTGAATGCTTTTGTGAAGTGGACTTTCAGATGAAATTAATATTTAAAATGGCTAAGTAGGTTAGCTTCTATGCTGAGGATGAGATTCATCTAATCACCTGCAGAGAAAATTACCACCCCCTCCCATGCAAGAAGGAATTTAGCTACAGGCTGGCTTTGGGTCTGAAACTGCAGCTCTTCTTGGAGACTCCGGCCTATGGATCCATCTGACTCTGAACCCACTGTCCAGCTTTGCATCTGAGCGGATCTATTGAACTTCTCTATCTCTCTATAGCCAGTCTTTCTTTGTCCCACCATCCAGCTTCCACTCCACAACACTGAGACTTAATAATTATGAAAGTTCAACCAATAGCTTGGGCTTGCTTTTAGCTAGTTCTTATAACTTAAATGAACACACTCCTAAGCTATGTGCTGCCCTGAGGTTCATTTACCTCATCTACATACTGTCCATCCTGCTTCCTCCGTGTCTGATTGGTGACCCCTTCCTTCTTCTTCCCAGTGTCCTTTGTGTCTGGAAATCCTGTCTAGCCATTGGCTGTTCAGTTTTTTTGCTAAACCAATCTGAGTGAGACATCTTCACAGTGTGCAAAAAGATTATTCCACAACAATCTCTCCTTCCATTTGCCTTACTGTTTCTATTTCTCTCTCTCCTTCCTTCTTTGTCTCCATTGTTCCCTCCTGTCTTTTTCATTTCCATATCTTTATTTGTCTGTCTGCAACAGAGTTCTTCAGAGAAACATAACCAACAGAATATGTACATATATGCACACACACAAACATATATAATTTATATACATATATCTGTAAGATACTGTATGTGTGTATGTCACTAAATGTTTAAACTATCATATATATGTGGTGAGAGAGGGGGGAAGAGACAGAGAGCAGGAAAAAGAGGGTCTTGTGTAAACCTAGCCTGGCTTTGAATTCACTATGTAACTCTGACCCTCCCACTGCTACCTCCCACCTTCAGACTGCTGAGATTATAGCATGGACCACCAAGCTACGTGGAGCTAGAGACTGAAACCAAGGCTTTCTGTATGTAGGAGGGTCTTCTGTTTGTGTATTGCTTTCATTGGTTAAATAAAGAGATTGCCTTGGTCTTTTGATAGGGCAGCCCTTAGGTGGGCGGAGTAGACAGAACGGAAGGCTGGGAGAGAGAAGGCAATGTGGCAGACAACATGCTTCTCTGGCCCAAGATGGACACTGGTTAGACTCATGCCGGTAAGCTACAGTCAAGTGGTGATACACATTAATGGAAATGGGTTAATCAAGATGTGAGAGTTAGCCAATAAGAGGCTAGAACTAATGGGCCAGGCAGTAATTAAATGAATACAGTTTCTGTGTAATTATTTCGGGTATAAGCTAACCAGGCGCCGGGAACGCAGCCCTCTCCTCCTTACTACACTATCCTAATAGTGCTAATCCTGAGGACATTTGATGACTTCAGTATTTGTTTCTTGTCCATTTCCTTAGAGGACACACTTGAGTATCTGGACTGCTGGAGGAAAGCTCCAACTGAGGAACAGGAGTCCTCGCCTCTTCAAGGAAATGACGTCCCTGCTGTTCTGAAACACACTTGAACCACTCGCTTTTTTTATTTATTTGTTTGCCTCCACATATCTGTTCGAATGATTATTACTCATCTTCTGGAACCTTCCCAGAACACTGGCTGGATGCAGCGGTCATCTCAACATCTCCGGCCCCAGTAAAGAGGAATGTGCTGGGTGATGAGATCAACCTTCCTTACGGTAATCAAGAACAATGGATAGAGATGCTTCCAGAATGGCCTCTGCACCTTGTCTTGCATAATTGGCAGGATGTCATTGCTGTTTTTTTTGTTTTGTTTTGTTTTGTTTTAAATATTCTCTTGCTTTTCTCTTTGTAAATCTTTCAAATTCATCACAAAATGGAAAACTGAAATCATGGGATAAACTAATAGAAAAGCGACTTAGCAAGGTTTCTGCACTGCCAGTGACAAGCGCAGGGGGGAGGAGCTACAGCACTGGTGGAGAGGACACGAGCATGGGGAGCAATGCCTTGCTGTTATTTTTCTCATCAAAGGCTAACCCCTCTGTTGGCTCCACATAAACACAGACTCCACAAAGGGATGCACGTGCGCATGCTCCAACCACACATGCTACAGCCACAGCCCTGCCCGATGTGGTACCCACATGCAGGAACATGGAACACGAGGCAGGCTGGCTTCCTCTCCTCCTGCTGGCAGCTCCAGGTCCAGGTACAACATGACCATCAGGTTTGTATCTGTGATACCTGATGTACCAAATAAACTTTGTTATGGCGATATTTATTTACCAGGCAGGTGGCTTTTCTGCTTTAACATTTCCAGTATTGTGTTCTCCTTGGAACTACTCCAGGAACACTCCCTAAAAAGATCTGAAAATGCAGAATTTTATAAACCATCAAAAGAATTAAGGATGGTGAGCAAATAAGTCCTCACTATGGAAAGAGTTACATTTATTTATTTATTTGTTTTGGTTTTTCAAGGCAGGGTTTCTCTGTAGTTTTGGAGCCTGTGCTGGAACTAGGTTTTATAGACCAGGCTGGCCTCGAACTCACAGAGATCCTCCTGCCTCTGCCTCCCAAGTGCTGGGATTAAAGGCGTGCGCCACCACTGCCCAGCAATTATTAAAATAACTCTGCAGATCTTGCTGTTGATTTGACATCTTGTTCACAGTATTTTTAGTAGCCTTTCTTGCCTTTCCAGCATATGGGCTAGATTTTGTGACTTGAAATCTCACTTTCACATAAGAAGACCATGATGAAAATGACAACAGTCCAACCACTGACAGAAGAGGAGTGTCACTCAGATGCATGGCATCATGTGTGAACCTCGAACATGATGTGGCAGTGTTCTATGTAAAATAACACAGACATAAAAGGATAACTAGCTTGCAAAGTAATTGCAGGTAGGCAAATTAGCAAGATTAGTACGACTCAGGCTGGAGAGATGATTCAGTGGTTAATAGCACTGCCTGTTCTTCTGAAGGTCCCGAGTTCAGTTCTGAGCAATCACATGATGGCTCACAACCATCTTTAATGAGATCTGATGCCCTTCTTCTGGCCTGTAGGCATACATGTAGGCAGAACACTTTTTACATAATAAGATAAATCTTTAAAAAAGAAAGAAAAGTATGACTTGATATGTCCGTTGTGTTGGATAGATGAGCTTGGTGGAGTAACTCACACTTGTCCCAAACTTAGGAGACTAAGATACAATTGCCTTGAGTTTAAAGCTAGCATGAGCTACATAATGAGATCAACACAGGTTGGAAGCACAGTGTGAGACTATTTCAAAACCAACTAACTGTAGACACAATTAAGGAAGTCCACAAAAGCCCAGCATTAAGGATGACAAATATTTATTTGGGGAAAAACTCACCACAAGGGGTAGAGAGCTCTGGTCCTCTGTTCTGTGGGCACTGGTAGCTGCAAACAGAACTCTGACCACCTCCCAAGAGAGTGAGCATACTTTCTGTCTGCATTTATCAGTTCACATATAGTACCTCAGACCATGCCCTAATGGGTGGTACCCAAAAGGCTATTGGCTGAATGAATGTCCACAACATCTCCCCCTTTTGTCTAAATAAGAGGGTTCTAAACCTAATGCAAAACTATATACAATAAGAATAAATATCAAGTATTGACCAGGATAAAGAAAAGGCAAAAACATAAAAAACAAAAATAGAACTACAACCAACATGAACAACATCAAGAAACACATGCTAGGTCTAACACATGTCCAGTCTAATGTAATTAGCAAATAACAGAGATTATTTCAATAGTTGTCCTGTCCTAAGGAGTCTAAGTCTAATCCTAAAATGTGTTAGCTAAATTATAAGAGGAAAATAGCCATGACCAACTAGTCTTCAACCTCATCAAAGACCTGAGAATGAAATTAATGTTACCCAAGAAAGCAGGAAGAACAAGCAAGTGACTTCTAAAAGGTGCAAGAAATGACAGAGACAGCTGGCTACCTGAACAATCACACAAAGTCTGATTTACAATGTTGGGGCAATCAACTTTGACTAAGGTCTAGAGTATCTGACAGACCATTTTTAGAAGCAGGGAACTTTGAAAGACTGTCCTACCCTGTATTGGCAAGATTGAGCACCAAAATGTAGACACAATTAAGGAAGTCCATGAGAGCCTGGAATGAAAGATAACAAATATTTATTTGGGGAAAAACTCACAACAAGGGGTAAAGAGTTACAGTACTCTGCTCTATGGGTGATAGAAGCTGCAAAAAGAACTCCTACCACCTCCCAAGAGAGTGAGCATGCATTCATTCCATCTGTGCTTACCAGTCCACATGTAGTACCTCAGACCATGCCCTAATGGGCCAGTAACTGAAAAGGCTATAGGCTGAATGAATTCCCACAGCAACCAATAATTCCCCACCACCCCAAAACAATAATCTAAATGAAAAATAAAAACAAAAAGTTGAGTTGGTCAGCTGTTGTTTAATAGCCTGAAGGTGAAATGTTGTTCCACAAGCTCATATTCACAGCTGGACATACTAAAGTGAAAGGATGGGAACATATAGGGAGTAAGGCGTTGATGGAAGAAGTGGGTCACTGGAGTGTGGGCACTGGCATTTTATAGCCTGGCTTTACTTCCTGTGCACTTTTATCCTGATTGTGGATGCTGTATGACCTGCTGCTTGTAACTTCTATAGCCATGTCTTCTTTCTCTACTACAGTGAACCATATCACCTTAAACTATATGTCAAAATAAACTCTTCCATCCTGAGTTGTTCCTTGACAGATATTTTGGTCCCAGAAATGAGAAAAGTCAACGACACAAATGAACACAGAGTTTCTGTTCAGAATGAAGAAGTCCAGAGATAGACAGTGGTGACTGTTAGACACTAGTGTGTGTGTGGGCACTTAATACCAAAGGAATCGTACTTCTTGTTATTTTAAATTTTAATTTTGAAAAATTGTCCACTTACCAAAAGCAAACAGACACTTAAGGGAACTTTCTCTTGAACCATTCGGGATGGGAGAAAGCAGCCACCAATCCAAATTCTCCTAGGCAGCTCTGTAGAGATGCCCTTCCTACAAGTTTTCAGAGTTCAGATAATGTCAGCAAGCAACCAAGGACTTTAGATAATCACCCTGAATGCCTGCTGGAAGCAGATTCTCCAAGCCCATCCAGACACTGAAGCCATGTAGCTTCCAGTTTGTTAGCTGTAGTTTCATGAGAAACCCAGGGCCTTCTGGGTAAGAAAGCACTCCTGGGCTTCTGACTATCAGAAACCATGAGGCAATGTCCTCTTTAAAATCTCATAGTTGTCTGCTGTAATCAGAATGAAATATAAGTAAGAATGACCTCACAAATTCACACTAATATTGAATAATGAATAACAAAGCCTCACAATAATATAGAAGGATGATGGTTGGCAAAAACAAACTTCTTCCTACACAGCAATTAGGGAAGCATTAGAAGATAGGGTCAAGAAAACATTTGTATTCTTATCCTGCTTGTATCCTCCCCTTGCTTGTTTAATTCTGTAACATATGGCTACCCTTTCTCAGCTTCCATGTTACCCCCTTCCCCACACTGCTTTGTGTGGGAATGGGTATTTTTATACAACTACAGACCGTTCTTGTTCTCTCTGTTGTGGTGATTCAAAATTTATACAGAATCTATGTTTCAGCTTTATACTAAGTTTTCTGAGTCCTATGACCAAACATACAGGCCCTAGGAGGTTCACAGAGTAACACCAGCTACTTGTGTTTTCTCTCTCTTCTTGAACATCTAGCAACCTTTATCACGATGATGGTGAAATTCTTGCATGCTTCCATGGAACCTAACACTTGGAATGATAAAACCAGAAAAATGTGTCACCATTCACCAGTGTCTGAAACAGGCTGTGTGGGAGCATGCCTAAAGTAGCATGTGGTAGGTTCAGCCTGGATATCTGGTCGACCCAGGAGTAGTATTCCCTATCTGAGGAATCGTTTAGCCATGAAGGAATGGAAGAACAACTCAAGCAACTGAATAAACAATGAATTGTGAATCTGAGTCTGAGGGAGATGTGAATGAGAGGACGGAGTCAGAAGACTTTGGGGGAACATCTGTGTAATAAAGTTTCTAAAAACTAAGTAATGCATGTTGAGCTCTGGAAACAGACATCAGTTCATAGCTAGTAAACACTGACGATGGCAGGCTACCCCTGTGGTTGGGATGGGGGTCACTTTATTTTGGTGGGGGCATTGGATTTTGGTTTATCAAGACAGGGTTTCTCTGTGTAACCCTGGCTGACCTGGAACTCTGTAGGCCAGTCTTACCTTGAACTCTCAGAGATTGCTTGCCTCTGCTTCACAAGAGTTGGCATTAAAGGTATGTGCTGACACCGCCCAGCTGGGGTCGTATTCTTAAATTCTGTAAGACATCAGAAGGGATTGGTGTGTGCCAGGTCTCCCCATGTTTATTACTAAGAACTCTAACCATTGTCTCTTGGAAATGCCTCATGCTCACAAGAAAGTCATTCTATTCTGGCAATTCACTTTGGTGTGGATTTCCAAAGCAATATGAAGTAAGAGGTAGTAGTAGACAAGAGCCTTTTATTTCCCATCTATTGTTTTGTCAAGGTCTTTCTGGACTTCCACTGTACCCTCATTAAAATGAGGTCATTCTATCCAAGATGTCTAGATTGGACCATCGAAATGTCTTCTGACATTAAAGTCTATAATTCTGTGGGCTGAGTCCTGATACCCACAGGGTACCACCAGGATGTTTCCTAAGGAGCCATCCTCAGATTGTGACTAGGACAAATTAAGCAGTGCTTCCATCCCCACACCTTGCGTCCAACAACCCAGCGCAGAAGTCTAGTTTGTACCCTGAAAACTCAAGAAGCTGAATGAGTTTAATGATAAATGATCAATAGCTTTGCATATAGCCACGGCTGGGGGTTTGTTTTTCAGACATACCCTTCTGCAGCAGGAAGACAAGATTCCAAGGTGTGAAAAGTGGTCTGAAGGTCCCGCCCGCTTCATCAGGAGAGCAGGCTGGATGATGGCCTGAGCAATGGAGCCATTTACAGAAAACCTGTTCTGCGCTATACCCATGGGCCCTTCTAGGATCAACTCTGTTCCTTCATTGCTTTGGCAGCCCCTCACAACAGATGAGGTTAACTGGTCCTCAGACAATCTTCTGGGAAAGTGAAATAGCCTGTAATTGCTTTCTTCTTTTTTTTTTCCCAAAAAGAGTTTTTCAAATTTTTTGTCAAACAGAAAAATCCCTGCCAATGAGTCCTCAACCAGTCCTGGGGGTAGATCTTGAAGTCTGATTTGGTAGTGACCTGGGGTTCACAGCCTCCTTAGGGATAAGTGGAACAATTTGCTGGAAGTTCCTCACCTCCATCCCCCTGACCTTAAACCCTCAGTAGAAATGAAAAGGTGCATCTCAGAACAGAAGGATTAGGAACCCCTGCTGCAGAGTGCTACTGTGTCTTTAAGGCTTCCATGGAAACGAAAGGTAGGTCAAACCTATTAAGGGAGTGGGGAGGCTCTTTCCTCAGGAAAACCGAGAATAACAGAAGAGAATCTTTGCTGACAAAATACGAGATCTTTGATTTCTGTCTCACATTTTACTTACCAAATCTTAGGGGAAGTAATTTAATTTGTGTTTGAGGATAGCTCATTACCAAAAGAAAAGAGGAGAGCGCTCTGGAGATGAGGTCCCTGTCATTTATGCATTGTGCAGACTTGTCCCTTTCTTTCAGCCTTGTCTCTACCCTCTCAGCTCATAGAGAATCATTAGGAAGCCTGCAAGGAAGTCATCCGACTGGATTCCATTCCAGCCTTGGGAAGTGGGGAGAGAAGACATAAGCAAGTTGTCATGAAGTTCTCTAAATACAGCCTTCACCTTACAACCCATCTCTATGTTAACATGTGACTGGCCTTTGGATTACTCCCTGGGCACTGGGAGGACTTATCAGCCATCCATTAAAGGTGACCTGAAGCTGTGCAACATAAACCAGAGGTTTTTCTAAATTCAAGATGTCAGCTTTCGGTTCATCACTCTCTGGACACCTTTGGTTCTGTAGACAAAGGAGGAGTCTTTTTTTTTTTTTTATCTCAGGCCTCTTACAGGAACAAGAAGCAATTTCCCTTGAAGTCTCCATTTCAGTACAGGACAATAACAGCTGGGCAGGGATTAGGCCCAACACTTGGTGAGGTTTGTCCTCATCTGGGGCTGTCAGATTGGCATTTCATAGGAAATCAACAGACCATGGCTATTGAGACACCAGACTGCTTTAACATCAGGGAGATTCTGAAAGTAATTTTTCCTAAAGCTCTAGAGTCTCTATGCCTCAGCCAAGTCCAATATTCTTTAAGGAAACGCTACTCAAACTTAACAGCTGCTCGAAGGGAAAGATCTAGAAATTCTGGATCTGAAACTGCTCTATCACTGACAAAGGCTGTGAGGTCACAGAGGGTAAGCATACAGGCTTTGGAGACTGCTCCAGTGGGGACTGTATTCCCACCATTGACACGCTAGGTGATCTCAGGATATTCTTCAAATCTCTGGGCCTCAGCTGTATTTTTCTGAGGAATGATAATTCATCCCAAATGTCAAGGAATGGAGTGAAACAGAGGAGGTGTGGGTAAGGTGCTTCAAACAATGGATACATAATGGGCACTCAATAGCCATATGGATTATACTGGTGCTATATTCTTGCAAACGTGTGTACTTCTGTTAAAGCCAAGAGGAGTCAATTAGCTTGGATCCAGGCAGCAAGAGTTCTGTGACCCCAACTCTCTGCTTGTTTTTTCCTCTCACACTGGGCCCCGGCTCTGGAGTTTCTCTCTGCTCCTCCTCACACCGATTCACCTCAATCATTTAATTTTTTTAAATCCACACCATCTCTAGCCCCCCAGGATATCATCAACACTAGACAGCAATTTAAAATATCAAGTTTTGATTAAAGGTCTTCATGAAAGCTAATCATTTTCACTTTTACTTTACTTTGAGAATTTCTGTGCATAATTTACAAAAGAAAATGGCTTTCTTTTTCTTTTTTAACCAAGAGAAGCAACCCAAACTGGAGATGTCAGGTAATACGGGTTAGGTAAGGATGATACTCATTATTCTTAGGTAGATTCCGCGTTTGCTATCCTGTGAAACACAGCTAAACTGTTCTCTGAATAAGCCAGGATGGGAGTCCTTGTGTTGAATATAGAGCATATGGATAGATTAAAGGACTACAGCAGAATGCTGTGGTCAATGACAGCAATGTCAGATTGACAAGCATGGCATCAAAGTCCAAGTGTTACTGGCCCCACAGTTCCCAGGGCCACTGTCAACAAAGTCAGGATAAATCGGACTAGTTGAACCTTCCAGTCACGTCTGGTTTGCTGAAGACAGAGTCACCTGCACGATGTTCCACACAGGAAAGCCAAGACTGCAGAGCAGAGCCAGCAAAGATGGAGGCAGAGTGATGACAGACGCCTGGCATTAATTTCCATTATTATCATCTCCGAGGCAGGTGTGCCGGCAATTAGACAGTGACCACGGACACAAGGATGTGAATTATAAATGCATCTCTCCTGTACATTCTCTAGGTTTTTTAAAAAGTAATTCACTTTAAGGACTCTAGACACCTATCAAATCTTCTTCTCAGAATTGGTTATTTCAATGGGCTTCTGCAATATCCCTAAAGTCCACCAAACAATTTAAGTACCACTCTAATGGCAGGCAATGGAGTTTCTGCATCAAAAGGAGTGCTGAGGAAATGCAGGCATGGAGCTTGATCTGAGGAAGGGACAATAAGGACGGATAAAGCAGAGAGTAGGAAGTGTGCCTCTGAGAGTCCCGTAGGATGGGCTGAACTACCAATGTGAGGCCTGCCACACAGCCGGCATCTGCATCTGGTATCATGAACTTGGTCAATAGCTCACACCTGGGCAGGCCATGGGCTTCAGTGGGGAGGACATCACTGTGGTTTTGCTATATGTGTAAAATATATTCATCTGTCAAATTGATTGTGTTTATGACCGTGGTTCGGTGCTGCCTTCAGCTTTGGTTGGAGAAACTTCATTTTCCGGTGGGCTGTGGTCAAAGTGTTGAGAATGAGCAATGGTTGACCGCCACCTAAGTGGAGCATCTGCATCACCCCCTTCAACACTCAGGAACATCACAGAAGAGGGAGTGGAAGGAGCATAAGAGCCAGAAGGAAAAGAGAATGCTGTGGAGCAATCTTACGTCCTTTACACTCCCAAATTTACAGTAGCTGTGACCAGCTGTGGAACAGACTTCACACCCTTATACTCTTAAATTTACAGTAGCTGTGACCAGCTGTGGAGCGAACTTCACACCCTTATACTCTTAAATTTACGGTAGCTGTGACCAGCCCTGTACAAGGTTGGGCCTGTCAATTTCACATCATAAAGGAGAGAGGAGGTTCCATGGTCCCACTCCTCCCTGGTGATTTATAGGCAGTCTATGACTGGGGAAGAGAGAGAGGTTCTTTCTTAGCGCTGTAGGCACTGGTAAGATATACACGTGCCTGTAAATTACCCCCTACCAACGCTTCTATCAGAAACCCTAAAGAAACAAACTCACTGGGTCCCCCAAAAGAATTAAAGCCATGAAAGTAGAAAGGGGAGTTGTTGAGGAGCAGATGTGGATCTGTGGGGATAGGGGGGCAGAGAGGGTACTGGGGGTGTGAGTGGGGGAAATGATCCAAGTGCATGGATAAAATGGTCACCAGAAAACAACTCATTACTAGGTTCCATAATTTACCCTAATGAAAATAGTTTCAAAAATGAGGCAGATGAGTAGCCCTTGGCACCCAGCTATACTTGGGTGATTTTCCTTTAAAGAGTTTTAAAAATGCAGATACCCAGGGTCTAGCTCAGAGCTGCTGAATAGAATTTTCTGGATATCTGATCTAAACTTCAGTATGGTCTAAATGCCCTATGGTCCCAACTTTCAGCTAGCAATGGAAACCACCATGGAGGGATTAGGAACTAGGTGGCTCGTCCTATTATATACTTATTTGTTTGTTTATTAATTCATGTATGTATGTATGTAAAGAAAAAGTGTTCTGAAGACAGCCTAAGACAGCCTAAGGTTCCTTGGGGGTGATTAAAGAAAGAAAAGAGGACAAATAAGACACCAAGCAAGGGCGTGATAAGAATGAGGGAGGCATGGCTGCTAGTGCAGCCATGATGGGTGCAGGTTTCGGAGAAAAGGTAATGAATGAGTTAAGATGGACGGGAGGGAATCCAAATGACCCCACGTCTTCACAAAACTCAGAGTCATGGCCAGCATTGTATTTTCTGTAGAAATTAACCTTAGCCGTGAGCAAAAGCCCAGTAGAGGGAGAAAATGTCAGTCAGCTAGAATGAGGATGCCACCTATTTCCTCAAGTTTTTGTTGCTATAGTTGGTTGGTTTGCTTTTTTGGCTTCTTTAACTTCTCTGGGAGGTACTTGACAAGTTCTTTGTATATTTATGAAACTACACACCTAAATTTCCAGAAACACACACACACACACACACACTTTGTTTGAGGTCCAGGATACAAGCTCTTCTTGAGACAGGAGCTAAAGAAAGACCAAATCAAAGTTTTTCATCACTGTTACTATTTTCACTGTTGGTGCTGGTGCTCTTGTAATGGAGACCCATGGGCGGAAGGAAAATTGTAAGAGCTGGGCACGGTGGCACATGCTGATGGTCTCAGCCCTTGGGAAGCAGAGGCGGGAGGATTGCAAGCATAAGGTTAATCTGGGTTACACAGTAAGAGCTTGGATCAACAAAGTAATATGTAGAGACCCATAAGAAAGGAGAGATGGTTAGAAAAGATGTGCTGTATGGACAAATTTTCTTTCTGTAGCGAGGTCACTTCTGCCTTTCAAAGGTGAACACTCATTTTTTTTTCTCCTAAATATTTTGGGCCACTTGATGTCTTCTCATGTTTTATTTTTCTACTAAATTCTTATGCACCACATGCACCTGACCTTATGACTTCGCAGCAGCCCCAGGGACACACGCCAGCTCATGAAAACTGCCTGCATTTTGAACAGTATCTGCATTTAAAAAGATTTTTTTTTACTAATATCATTTCGGTGTAGAACGTTTGATTTGAAAAGGGAAACCCTTTCTGTTCTAATAGAAAAGGGAAACTTGATGTTTGGTTTTCTCTTTGAAATTGGGTCTTTAACCAGCCAATGGTTTTAATCAGAGTGAAATCTGCATTCTTGTTTAGCTTTTTAGCGTCTCAAATCTAAAATAGGAAAATCACAGCTTCAGTAACAGAATTGAGAATGAGGTCCTGGCATCTTTCTTAAAAGGAATTTGGATAAAGCGTCTCAGTAAATGCTCACAAATTACTCTCACCGTATATCTAAATAGACACAAACAGCCTCAGAAAACCTGCTTGATTCGATGCAGTCATTAGGGATATGGAAAATCACTGGGGCTTCTTCATGAATGTATTTTTAAAATTTTATTTATTTCATGAGTATAAATGCTTTACGTGCACATATGTATGTGCACCACGTGCGTGCCTGGTGCCTCAAGAGGCACCAGGATCTCTGAGACTGAGGTTACAGGTGGCTGTGAGCTGCCACACAGGTGATGGGAATTGAACTCGGGTCCTCTGGAAGAGCAGCAAGTACTCTTAATCGCTGATCCATCTCTCTAGTTGCTTCATCATGAAATTTGTGTTAACATGTTTACTCTGAGGTAGTGAAGGGGGCTGGAAGGTCAAGGTCATGATGAAAGAAATCCTATGCCAGGCTGGAGAGATGGCTCAGTGGCTAACAGCACTGATTACTCTTCCAGAGAACCCAGTTCAATTCCCAGCACCCGCATGGCAGCTCACAACTGTCTGTCACTCCCAGATCTGACACCCTCATACCCACATATATGCAGGCAAAGCGCCAGTGCACATAAAATAAAAATAAATAATTTTTAAAAAGAAATCCTATGCCTGAGCTCTCTACTTCCATGAGGTCTCAGTCGGAACTTCTGAGATTCTGAGCAATGGTTGGAAGTTTCAAATCTGCAGACCACCCACATTGCAATTGGGGTGAGCTATAAAGCATCCTGAGAGGTTTGTTGAAATTTTCTGCCAACCTAAACTAAGCCCTTACACTTACTGCATGCTGTATACTGTATACTGCACACTGAACTGGCCTTCTACTGTATACCACACGCTATACTCACCACATATGGTATACTGCATACTGTATAGTGTACACTATACTATGTTACTGTATACTGTACTTACTGTGTACTGTGGCTACTGTTTACTGTACTTGCTGTACACCATGCTTGAGGTATGCTCTATGCTGTGCTTACTGCACACTCCATACCATATACTGTACATACTGTATGCATTATGCGGTATTTACTATATAACTATACCATACTAAATATATACTGTACTTACTGCACACTGTGTGCTGTGCTAACTGTATACTGTACTTGCTATATACTGTATATTGTGCAGTGTACTTAATTTATACTGTATACTGCACTTATTGCACAGTGCACACTGTCTACTGTACTTACTGAATTCTATATTCTATACTTACTGTATACTGTACGTGCTGTATATGGTATGCTGTGCTTGCTGTATACCATGCTCTCGGTGTCCTTACTTACTGCACACTGTTTACTGTGCTTACTGTATATTTTTTACTGTACTTACCATATTCTATACTTGCTGTATTCTGTATACTGTAACCTATCTTTACTGCACTGCCCTGGGGTTTCCCCAAAGAAAAGTTTGTAAGACTAGCAGTGATTGATAAGTCATCTGAGATAACCTTTTTCACATTTACAGAGAACCTTGCTCCCATGAAAGGATTTCTAGGGGAATTTTACATCCTTTTCTCCATATCACTCTGCCCAGATTAATAATCCACAGCAGGTTACAAATCTGTGAGCAACAGAAGGAAACCTGTACTTGAACCTCAGCCTGTGTTGGCAACAATCCCAAACTCACTCTCCAGACTGTAGAAAGGAACTAGTGTTGACATTACTGTGATCAAATGTCGAAGCAGATGACTGACATTGATTAAATCAGTCTGATATTGACTTCAACAATTTTTTTGAATGAAACCCCCAAACCCATTTAACAGACAACACTCATATCATTGTTCATGTTGTTTTTCATACCCTGACATTTTTAATGCACATTTAACTTCTTCTAGATTGTTGTCCATTATGGGCCATCATACTGTCAGAGATGGTGACTCACAGGTTTATGGCTCACCTAAGGAAAGAGGAAACAAGAAAAGTCACAGACAGAAAGAAAATCAGATCATGAGATAAAATTACAACCAAGCTGTATAAACTGTGTCCTGTTTGTCGGCCTCATAGTTAAAACAATAATCACAAATATCATAACAATAGCTAAGACTTTTGAGTGTCAGGTGACATTCCAGAAGTGTTCATTAATTTTCATAGCAACTTCATGGATTGTCAACTTGAGTAGATTCAGAGGCCCCTGGGAGACACACTTGTGGGAGAAGAAGGTGACATTATGAATTAGAAAACGTGAAAAGGTAGGAGGATTTGAAGAGGTACTCTGAACATGGGGTACTATTCTATGGTCGCAGGGCCCAGACTGAATGAATACAAGGGCAAGATGAGGGCCAGTGTCCCCCGTTTTGTCCTTTGTGACCAGAATGGATGAGAGCCAGCAGTCTCATGCACCTGACACCACCACAGCCAAAACCCACACCCAATGCCATGCCTTCCTGACCACGGTGGGTTATACTCGGAAGTCACAACCCACACCTAACGCCATGCCTTCCTGACCATGGTGGGTTATACTCGGAAGTCACAACCCACACCTAACGCCATGCCTTCCTGACCACGGTGGGTTATACTCGGAAGTTACAACCCACACCTAACGCCATGCCTTCCTGACCATGGTGGGTTATACTCAGAAGTCACAACCCACACCTAACGCCATGCCTTCCTGACCACGGTGGGTTATACTCAGAAGTCACAACCCACACCTAACGCCATGCCTTCCTGACCACGGTGGGTTATACTCGGAAGTCACAACCCAGGACAAACCCTTCCTCCAAGTTGCTTCTCATCAGGTACTACTTGGTCACAGTCACAAGAAGAGTAACTGACATTGCTCAGACATGATGTGATCATAGGCTTCTTTACTCTGGAAGAGGGGACTCAGAAGACTTAACCAATATCTGAGTGCTCCAACGTAAGACTTGACTGACAGCTAATGGCTTGGAAGATGGGATGGAAGTGTGAGCCAAGGGATATAGACAACCTCTGGATCAAGAACACAGACTCTTCTTTGGAGCCTCCAGAAAGCATGAACCTTGCTGATCCTGAATTTCACTCAGTGGGACCATTTGGACTTCTGACCTCCAGAACTATAATAATAGATTTGTGTTGTCTTCTTTGTTGTTGTTATTTATTTGTCTGTTTCTCAAGACATGGCTTCTCTATGTAGCCTTAGCTGCCCTGTAACTCACTCTGTACCAGGCTGGCCTCGAAATCATAGAGATCAGCTTGCCTCTGCCCCTCGAATGCTGGGATTATTTGTGTTGTCTTAGCAACTAAATCTAAAGTCATTTACAGCAGCAACAAGAAACTAATATGGCATCTTACTCTTTATGAGTTGCCTGGGATAATGTATAACATGAGAGCAGAAGACATCTCTAAAGGAACATTGAGCCACAGGGCTCTGACTCTGGTAGAGTGTGAAAATAGTCCCTATGAATGTGCCCTCTTCCTTAATGCCTATGATGGCATGTTTCAAAACAAATGCCCTGTGAGATTGCTTCACGTGGACGGGGTTTATGGCTTAAAAGAAACATGAGTCTCTTGCAAAGACTGCCGATGATGGTCACAACCAATATGGAGCCTACTGCAGCCTTCCCTTCTGATGGCTCCTCAGACTACCTTTCTAGATGGAGTTGTCCTAGGCAAGAGGAAAAACGTAGGGGTCTTGCATCAAATAGAAACGGATTTAAATCCTGCTACACCATTTCCTAGAGAAGACACAGTTCATGTGAGCTTCCTGAATCTTGCTTTCTTTGATGGCAAAAATGGAGGTAATAACGCTTACTCAGCATAGTCACAGATGCAAGGTAAATAGTCTCTAGACGTCTTAGCTCTCTTTCCACTAACTTCTCCCTCCTTCTGCTCCACTCTTTCTGGAGCTGCCTCACCTCTCCCTGGTGACTTAGAGAGAACCCTATCCGCTTGGTTATGACTTTTCATAGAAGCCTGGGAACTCACAGTCGTTGGGAGAACCAGTTGTGGGCATTGCAATCAGTTCTCCTGCCTCACTGCTCCCGCCCCCCATCCCCCCTCCCCCTCTTCTTCACAAACAAGTGGCGTTCACTGGCATTCGGACTTGACCTTTTCCTTCTATAGGGTGGGCAGATTGTCTGAAGGGGTGCTAGTGGCACATGGCTTTTCCCCAGGGTAGAGTCCTTTTGGGAAGAGAGGCTTGCTTTTTGATACTAGCTAACATTAGGATGTTTACGAAGCTTGAGGAACTCTGCGTCCTGGAGCTTTACTTTAACTATGTAAAGATGTGTTACATTGGTGCCGCATTTGTTTCTCCTTGCCTGCCTAAGGCGCCTGATTGGTCTAATAAAAAGCTGAACAGCCAAAAGCTAGGCAGCAGAGGGTTAGGTGGGGCTAAGGGAGTGGACAGATTAAGTAGTAGGAGGAGTCTAGGCTTGAAAAGAGGAGAGAATGAGGGAGAAAGAGAGAGAGAGATGCAGGGCGGTGGCATCCAGTCAGCCCACAGCCAGCTAGCCATGGCAGAAGCAGTGAAAGCAGGACATACAGAATAAAAGAAAGGTACAAAGCTCGGAGGCAAAATGTAGATGAAGAGAAATAGGTCAAATTAAGTTATAATGGCTAGTGAGACGGGTATAAGATGTGGCCAAGCATTCATGGCCAATAAGACGTCTCCATTGGGAGCTAGTGGGTCACCCAAAACACATCGTGCTGCAACGCTGCTTTACCCATCTCATGTGTTTATTCATTAAATCTTCACAGTGCCTCACATCCGTAGACAAGAAAACCGAGCCACACGTCGGCTAAGTACACTGATCCAAGTCACAGAGCTATATTAAGTGACAACGCGAAGATTTGAACCCTGGCGCATCTGTTGTTTGACATCTCTGCTTTCTACAACTTCCCCAGCTCGCCCACCCCCTTCTGCCAGGAGCTCATTCCCTAAGTCCAGGGAGGAAAGAAAATGAGCCCCAGAGAAGGCTCCACGTAAGGCACTGAGTTGAAGTCACTAGAGCCTGACACTGTTTTCAAATAGTCACAAGAGAAGCATCGATGCCTTGTGTACAAGCAGGTGCCAGTCTGACCAGCTTTATTTTTCTAAGCAACAGTGTTAGGATCAGACTGCCAATCTAGAGACCCGTAAAAGGGTTTGGAGTTTGATATTATTTCCTGGTGCTAACGTACCTTGACAGAAAACAGTCTCAGGATTCCCAAGGGTGGCCAGGTTGTCAAACCTGCCTCCTTGGAAGGAAGGAAGCATTCCTACCTCCAGGAGATGAAGTGGACGTTTTTCTGGCTGAGTAGTTGGCAGAATTGTTTTTGCTAAGCATACCCACATCACATCTCTCCTTCCAGAACCAGACTTGAAGAATTGTTTTTTGACCCCCACAAAAGATTGCCGATCCCATTCACCCCCTCCTCTGTGAAGGGGACAAAGGAGTAGACAAGTCTTCAGAGTTCTGTCTTCTCTGCAGGCTCCTACAGGATCCAGAGCCAACCTCCTGCCTCCTCTTTGCTGGTTGCCTGCCACTCAGCCACATGGGTTTCTTTCTCCTACACCAGCTTCTTTTTTGGCCACCAGTAAACACACTGACCTTTGAAATAGGGAAAGAAAAGCGCTTTGAAATAGAACGGGCTCAAACAGCGTTCAGACGGCCTCATCTGGAGGCTGGAACAAAGGGGAGCATAGTTTCCGAGTTGTCCTCATAATTACAGCAAGCAGCTATCACTCGGACCCCAGTCTGAGCATTAACCCCCCAAAGGGAGAGCTGGGCAGGGACATAAGCCACTTTGTTGCAAACCCCTCCAGCTAAAGAGCCCATGTGGCTAGGACTGTTTTCCAGGACTCTGGGCTCTTCCTTTCTTCCTTCCCCATTAAACCCCTCAACCCTTCTTGGCAAAGGCCCCTAGGTGAGGTAAGTGCCAATTAGCAAGAAAAAGCTCGATGTGTTCCAGGGTTATGGCTTGGAGCTGGGTTCTCAGGAAAACATCCTTCTTCTCTGGTCCAGAAACCGGGGTGGGCAGAGAGTGAGGATCCTAAGGGTGGCTCAGATGTCAATCATTCTTGCTTCTTTCCTACCCCCTGCAAAGAAGTCCTTTCTGAGGGTTTCTTCAACTTGAAGTGATGTCAGCAAACCCATCAGAAGACCAGCAAAAGCTTCAGCTGCTGAGGTAACAGTGGCAGAAGGCTTGGCAAACTGGGTTTTGGGAAAAGGAAAACAGCATTGCATTTTGGGGGGGCTTATTTCAAAATAAATATGGACAGCATTCAGAACAAGGATGTGGATGAGCACATTTATCTAATTTAAAGAACTATCAAAGCTTTTTGGAAACTTCATTTTTTTTTTTTTTTATCTGAGAAACAGTATTTACTCGTGTTGCCATTTTCTGAGTGTTACCGCATCGGCATGTGAAGAAATGGGCCATAGTAACCCGCGGCTGACATCCCGGAGCCCTTACAAACCAAGAGGCATAGCAATGAAGGCTGAATAAGCAGAGATGCAGTCAAACAATTCTTCTCCTCATCAATTACACTCCATCTTCCGCGTTTTCGGAGAGCAGGAGGGATGGCAGTTGCATATTGAAGTGCATGCAAATCGCGCACCCCCCTCCCCCATTTTAATGTATTGTTTTGCGCGTGTAGTTTCAGTCTTGTGATTTGGATTTTCATTTGCCTGGGAACAAAGCCTGGCTTCCATTCCCCATTGGGAAGCTGGCAGGTCCTGTTTCCAGGAGCACCGTCGTGGTACCCCTGAAGAAGCATGCTCCCTGGCCCAGCACTTGCTCTCTGCCCTCTGCCCTCTTCTCGCTACTCGAACAGGCACTGCATTTGCTCTGCACTGAAGAGGTGAAAAGATGCAGCCAATCAAATTGCTTTGCTGTAAAATGGCATCAATTGCATTTCTCTGTTTCATTAAAACCGGATAGATTTTTTTTTTGAAAAGAACTCCTGGCAAATAGAGGGTGCTTTTCACTCACCAAGCCCTAGTCTCCTCTGCATTGGGTGCTATTGTGGCGTGTTGACCGTGATG
This sequence comes from Ondatra zibethicus, assembly GCA_004026605.1. NCBI lineage: Eukaryota > Metazoa > Chordata > Mammalia > Rodentia > Cricetidae > Ondatra > Ondatra zibethicus. Next base: position 90,622 of record PVIU01006570.1, read on the forward strand.
CACACAGTTTCTAAGTCTGTCCCCCTAAATCCTTAAGCAGTGCTGACTGAAAGGCTCTCTAACAGACCCTAGCAGAGCCAACAGGTTTTACCCTTTTCCCTTCCCTCCTCCTTGCTACACTGTTAGATTACATTCCTCAAGCTAACCCCCTAAGGTGTCTTCCCTTATTTGGCCACTGACGCCTTCCTGAGACTAACCACCAAGGTCCAGCCATCAAAATTCACTGTTTGGCTACCCTGGCTAACCTGCCCAATCAAGACTTACCAATTAGCCCTATCACAGACTTCCCCTTTTCTTCGTAAAAACCCACTCCTGCAAAGCCCGCCTGCTGTCTGCCTTTGCCTAATCCAGAGGCAGCACCTCCACCCACCCAACCTGAGAACTGGCCCCTTGGGGGGGTAATCTACCTCCTCTGTGTTGAGAATTTGGTGTCTGGGTGTGTGCTGTACTGACTGCCAGGGGCCGCCCTCCTTCTTTACACCAGCAACCTTCAGTATTTCCTTTACTCCTAGCCAGAGGACCAGATGGAGAAAGCCCAGGTTTTCTCCTGAAGCCCGAGGTTAGGTGCCAGAATTTCAAATATCAAATAGAAGTTCTGCCCCAGCGGTCTCCTCTGACCATTGTCTGCTGTGCTCTGTAGGAGGAGAGAGCTGCTAGTTAGTTCCTGGCCGCCCAGAACCAAAATAATCACACAGAAACTGTACTAATTAAATCACTACTTGACCCATTAGCTCTAGCTTCTTATGGGCTAACTCTTACATATTAATTTAACCCATTTTTATTAATCTGTGTATCGCCACATGGCAGTGGCTTACCGGCAAAGTTTGGGCATGGCCGACTCTAGCTGCAGCTCCATGGTTTCTCTCTGACTCCACTCTTCTTTCTCCTAGCATTCAGCCTAGCTTTCCCTGCCTACCTAAGTTCTGCCTTGCTATAGGTCCAAAGCAGTTTCTTTATTCATTAATGGTAATCACAGCACACAGAGGGGACTCCCCCATCAGGGCTCTAAGATGTGTATTAGAGACACAGCAGTCATTTGCCAAAGATCCCTCCTCTCTGCTGTTCACTGTCAGTATACTCCCTGGGTTTGCCTGGGTAGGGAAGAGCATACGGCAGGAACAGTAGAGTATTGCTTCCAGTATCTGTCTGGTTCTCTCTGTGGGAGGCCAGGCAGCTGCAGTCAGTCTACAGAGGCATCATCCATGTGATGAGGAAGGAATATTTGCCCAAAGTCAGGTAAGTGAGCTTGGAAAAGCATTGTGTAACCTCCCCTACTCCAGTAGACAGTGTGAGTTCAACCTCAGGAGGCACCGAACTACAGTCGAATTAGCTGAGCTGTTCCTTGATTTTTGACTCCAGAAACGGAAAAATGTTTACATATTTAAGTCACTAAATTCGGGGGAGAACTTGCCCCACAGGAATAGAAACATACAGCACAAGGAAGAACTAACTTTTGTTGTTTCACTGTTTAAGCATCAGAACAGTAAGTTCTGATGCACACACTGTGGGACAATATGCTCAGAAGCTATGCGCATAATTGCTGTGAGCTTGGAAGGGCAAAGACTTTGCTCTTCTTGCAGTCTTACTCAAGGCCAGACATAGTTAACTTCTTGCTGAGGACATAGGCACTGTAAAAAAAGAAAAGAAAAGGAAAGAAAACAAACATTTCATACAGTTTCGTACAGCAAGAGCTATGGCCCACTTCTTTACAATACCTTATAGTTAGTAAATGCTTTTTCATCTGAGAAAAAAATTTAGATTTATCTTATTTTATGTGTATGAATACTTTGCTTCATACCTAATGCCCTCTGAGGATGCTGGGTCCCCCTGGAACTGAATGGTTATGGTGGTGGGTACAGAGAACACAGGTCCTCTGCAAGAGCAACAAGTACTCTTAACCCACAAGCCATCTCTTCATATCCTCATCTAAGAAATTTTTCCATGAGTCAACTTATATAGATATATAAAATAGACATATAAATCAAACATATGCTAATAATAAATCATAAATAAATTTATTTTAAAACAATTCTTTGGTATACATATACTCTTATTGTTTATAAAAGATGAACGCAAATTTATATACTAATGAGATGGATGTTTTCATTTATTTATACAAAGAATTAAATTATAGTTGAATACTTGATACAGTAGGACATACTATATCTCCATTGCTTTTCAGAATCGGTCAAAATTTCTATTTGATAATCATCAAGGTTGAGAATAACGCTGAATAAATTCATGGTACAAAATGGCAGAAGTATGTTTAGGTACATTTCAGAAAAAAATCTCTCCTAATCCTAAACTAAAATTGATTGAATACTTTCTTTTCTAAAACTCAAGTCAGCAATGCAAACAGCAATTTTAAAATTTTTTTTAATTTAAAAATACTTTTCTTGCAATAAACACACACATATATTTTGAGACAGGGTTTCTCTGTGTGTCCCTGGCTGTCCTGGAAGTAGCTCTTCTGCCTCCTGAGTGCTGGGGTCAAAGGCACATGCCGCCACTATGGCTCAGCTCATGCAATAGACTTCACATTCTCCCCAACCCAGCTCCTCTCAGGCCATCCCCACCCATCCCCACCTGCCCACCTGCCCAACTAAATGTTATCACTCTTTCTCTCTTTCTCAAAATAAAAAAAAATAATAAATGAAAGAAAGAGAAAGGAAAAGAAATAAAAGAAAAGAAAAATTTAAAAAAACCCCAAAAATATGCACCAAAGACATGGAGTCTATTTTGTGTTAGCCCTGTGTCCCCTTACTTTAATTCTTCAAAGAGACACAGCACAGCTACCAGGCCACAAAAGAGCTGCTAAGTGGACTGAGTGTTTGACAAGGGGAGAAACGAATAAGGGGGACAGTCCTGAGAGATTCAAGTTGACAGATATTATCATCCAAGTTCCTAAAATCCCGAAGGACAGCTGTTTATTCGTCCAGGCTGCCAAACAACACAGGGATGGAGACCCTTAAAGCTCGTTAGAGATCAGTCAGGAGAGAAATGCACTCTGCTTTCAGAAGACTGCACACAGCATTCTCTGTCTCCATTCCAGTTACACAGAGACATGGTCTCTTAGCAGTCAGTTAGAGATGGAGCACCCAATGGGGATGCATGGTCTCTCTGCTCACTGGCAAAATCCTTCATAACTAATTTTTTCCAGTGCTGGTAAATTAGAGTTAACCCCAAAGGGAACAACCACAATGTAAAAAGATTAAAAAACGGACAGTGATCTCAGTGTCGGCTTTACCTGTCCACCGTATTTGTGCTTGTGTTACACGGGAAAATGAGAGGTAAGAGCCTTGGGCGTGCACTTGCTGTTGGTGGCTCCTAACTGTTGAAACCAGCTTTTTGAGGGAAGGGTTTACAGGGAACCTTGCCAGTGTGCTAAGGGGAAGTTTTGCGTGACTTTTGAATGTTTGCAGAAATGAAAGTGTTTGAAACTTGCGTTCCAGGCTGACGTAGACTCTTGGTGACCTAGAAATAACTAAATAACTCATGGAAAGAAAGACATTGTGCCCCCTGCTCCCCCCTGCAGAGAGAGAGAGAGATCTAATATCTAAGAAAAACCATTAACTTTTCTTTTTTTTCTTTTTCTTTAAGGCAGGGTTTTTCTCTGTAGCCCCGACTGTCCTAGAACTCACTCTATAAGCCAGGCTGGTCTTGAACTCAGAGATCTGCCTGCTTCTGACTCTTGAGAGCTGGGATTATTCACTGATCATTTTTAGGAACCCAACATACTCTTCCCTTAGCCCCAGAATAAGATAGATCTGAAATCCATTAAGGTTAATATAGACACAGTTTTAATTTATCTTCCATTTTCTAGGGTGAGAGGCTTAATAAATAAAACATTGTGTTAAACTTGGGAGAAGAATAGGTAAGTTGGGTAGAATATATGGTAAAACCCTTAGAAAAGATTGTTTATATAAAACCAAACTGATATGAAATTTAGCCATTCATTCATTTATGTGTTTATTTATCGTGTGTACATGCACGCCATGGCACACATGATCTGGTTCTCTCCTTCCACTCTGTGTTCTGAGGACCCAGTCCAGGTTCGGCAGTAGGCACCCTTAACCGCTGTGCCTATTTTAAATTACTAAGTAGGCTCTCAAAGATCTAACTGTAATGGCGAATAAGTCCGAGTTGGAAATTCTTACAGTTGGCAATAAGAAGAAGAGCTGTATGATCAGCAATGTACTTTAGCTGGTAGAGTGTTTGCTTAACATTATCCAGCCTTAGGTTTACATCCCAGCACCCCATAGCCCAGGTTAGATCACTCCTTACAGTTGCTCTTGAGTCCTGTATAATACCAATACTCTAGATGTGGAGGCCGAAGTTCAAAGTCACCCTTGCTTACATAGAGAGTGGGAGGCCAGCCTGGGCTACATGAGATGATCTTTTAAAAAGGATGGATTTTTTTAAGATGCTCCACAGCTGGAAACATTCATGTTTATGCTTCCTGTTTTCCTCCCACGTTAATGAGGACTTCCTAAAGACACAGAAAGTCCGCACGGATACAGTCTGCCGGACCATCCAGCCGTGACTCACGAAATCAATTACTCGGCATTAATCTGAAGCTTTTAGGCTTTTCCATGAAACATTTTTTCTTTTTAAATAATAGCCTATGACTGTCTCCTTTTATAAATAAGCTCAGGGTCTACTAACAAACGGAGCTCTGTGCGATGGTCAGCTCAGGGCTGCTCTGTGACTGAAGGGGCAGCCTTGATGAGCGTCTAGAGCACTCCTGACAGTTGCCCTTGTGTCCCGTAGAATCCATTAGCATCCTTTCATTTTCTCATGGCCAGAGCGGGGGTGAGAGAGTTGAATTAAAACGAAAAAAGCTGTAAGACTTTTATTTGGAGAAAAAAAAACCCTCCCAATCTTTTACTTCTGTTTTTCTTCCAACCATCTCAACCTCCAGCATGGTTGGGCTGTTGGCCATTTTCTTGGGCTTTTATATTTGTTTTCCCGATTTGTTTATCATCCTATGGTACTGGTCCATCCTAGTTCACGCCTGGTAACCCCACTTCACGAGCATTAGAACCTGGGGTTGGCTTTAGGCGTATGCTGCCCTTATTCTGCTTTTCAATGTCGGAAGGTGGTTAACCATCCCTGGAGGACTGTGCACAAGGAAATGGGCAAACGTCAAGTTTCCCTACTGACGATAGTCTCTGCTGTAGTCCATCTTAGAACCTCTCCCACATTCTTCTCTTCCTTCCCTCTCCTTCATCTTTCTCTCTACCCTTAAGATGGGGACTTACTTTGTAGCCCCAGCTGGTCTGGAACTCATCGTGTAGACCAGGTTGGCCTTGAATTCATGGAGATCAGCCTGTGTCCGTCTTCCAGTGCTTGAATTAAAGGGCGTGCACCACTGTGCCTGGCTCTGCCTTTTCCTCTTATCCCTCCTCCTCTTTTTCCATTCCACTCTGCTCTCTTAGTCTTCTCCTATTTGTATTATTATTATTACTATTATTATTATTATTACTATTATTTGAGATGGAGTATGTGACTCAGGCTGGCCTGAAAGTGTGGTCCTTCAGCCTCTACCTCCCAGGAGCTCCAATTGGAGGCACAAACCATCCACATTTCTTAAAGGGGAAAGGTCATTATAACGATACAGTATGGACCTGTTCATGTTTGGAAAAAGATGGTTACAACAACAAGAAAATGATTACGGAAGAAATTTCGAGTGAATGATTATTTGTTTAAAGAAGAGTGTGCCAGGATCTCCGCAAGAAGTTGGATTTTAAACTTTATAGACATAAATACCTATTTTATGGCTATTTGATGTTATTTTGTCCCCTTCTGCTACCTTAGCTAACTTACAGGCCTTCTGTTTTGGGCAACGGGGTCTGGAAGTAGTTAGGATTGCGTGAACTTACAATTGATACTGAGTATTGCTTTGGACCTGGTTTTCATTCTCTCCTTCCAACACAGTTGGTGTTGATGATGTATCACAGCCCATCCCCTTATCTTAGTGGGACTAGTGACTGTCAGAACCTACATTTCTTTGTCAGATTCTTTTCTTTGGTTCAAATGCTGCTTGTTTGCCCTTTGAGGAAGGCTGTACAAGTGTCAAGGATTGACTTGACACTCCCCCGCCCCCCGGGGCTGGACTCCCTCAATCAATGACTGACGGAGTTGGTGTACAATTGTCTACCAGGTGGGATTGCTCTGGAGTGTGCGTTCATGCTGTTTCTCCAGGAAGTCTGAACTCCAGCTGCATGCCCTTTCTTGGGTGTCTTCCCTCTTCTGCTCATTTTCCTATCTACTGTGGCATCTTCTTTGCCTCCAGAACCAATGTCTTGAGCGTGCTGAGCTGCTTCTGTGAGTTTGTTTTTGAGCTGGGAAGAACATCTTAAGGGTAGTTGCTATGGTGGTATGACTTACAGAAATTTTGAAATTTCTTCTGTAGACGTCCCAGGGAATGAATTGCAGCTGTACTTCATTCCCCAACAAACTTTTCTTAGAGCCACTTCCTGGTAAAGGATGTCTACATTTCTTTACCCAAGTTGAAAACATTTTATCATCTTTATTAGCAGCAACATCTTTATTCTTAAATACTAAAATAAATTAATTCTTGCTGCTCCTGAACTAATCAGAATTAGCTGCAAGACCATACTGGTCTCCTCTTACTCCATAGCAAATACAGTTCCTCCTGAGAGAATATATCATTCCTGTGGTCTGTTTTGCATGGACAACCATCATCATTAACATTTCATATAAGCCCTTCTCCGTGAGTCAGAGATGAGTGTACAAAGGACCTTCCCCATGGCAAGTCAAAATGCAGACTGGCCAGTGACTTACAATAGGGCATGACATGAAGAGATGAATAAGGCCAATTGGATATTTCCTCTTTGGAATTTCACATAGGAAATACTGAGAAAACGGGTCAATTGTATGGGTATTAAAACAATAAAATGCATTTAGAAATTTTGGGAACTCATGAACAATGACAGAAAGGAAGGTACAAAAAAAAAGAGTGGAAATTTTATATTACATTTATTCATTTATCTATTTGTTTATTGAGTGTACATTCACACATAAAGACACACACACACACACACACACACACACACCACAGTATGTGCCACATACGTGAAGGTCAGAGGACAACTTTGAGATAATTGGTTCTCTCTTTCCACCATGTGGAACCTGGGGCCTGCACTGAGATTCTTAGGCTTCGTGGCAAGTCCCTTTACCAATGGAACCCTTTTACTGGCTTGGAATAAAAATTTTAAGTTGGGAAAAGATGTGAAGAAGATGCAAAAGACAAAGGAAGCCAGCAAATGGATACAAAGATGAGAAGTTGGTACAGGAAGTATATGGGAGGCTGGAACCTCTGAATGAAGGTTCTGGAAGCCTCGCTCCTCTGTGATCGCTTCTGTTTTGGTGGCTGGTGGTTCAGCTTTCTTTACATAAATGCCTTTCAACCAAGGAATAGTTTGCATGTGTGCCCTAACAGCAAACCTGTCATTTTCACACTTAACAATAGTAATCGAGCCTTGTGGCTTGCCCCTGGTCCCCATCCAATGCCATGCTGATACCCAATCCATCTAAAAAGCAAATTTGGTCACATCACTCCCCAGCTACAAATGGGTCTCTCATCATCTGTATACAGTTCCACAGTACTTTTTAAGATCTATCAAGTCTCCAACCTAGCCTTTGTAGCCACTGTCCTCCCTGTCAGAGAGAGCCTGACACATCCCATGCACTCTCTCCTTCTCCCATCCATTTTGTCTTTTCTCTTTGGCTGAAATTTGCACTCTCTTCGCACCCTGTGGTCCTGCTATGGTATTTGTGTCCCTGACTAAATCCCAGTAGCACTCTAGATCTCAAATGTCACTTGGAGGTTTTCCCGTTGCTTCCCAAGCAGGGGCGAGATGGCCTACCCTTGACCATCCTCAGTGATTATGTTCTTTAAGCCACATCTTGTTTCTATCGCTCAGTTTTTTTTAAGTATTTCTCAAAATACACTCTAAAGAAAATCTGTATCAAAGGTCAGGGAGGTAAGAGAGCTTCCTGTTTTTCCAGACCAGAGTTTACTTCTCATCACATACTCAGACATTTTACAACCATCTGTAATTCCAGGTCTAGGGGATCTGATGTCCTCTTCTGGACTCCATGGGTGCCTGTACTCATGTGTGCACATACCGACACACGCAGACACAGACACGCACACACCTGCACACACGTGCACACCCATAATTAAAAATAAATGTTGCAAGAAATTTAATTGGAAACACTTGACTGTCAAGTGCACAGGTCCCCTGCTCCCATTCTAAACAGACAAGAATCATCTCAAATGACCTTCAGCTTTTCAATGCCAGCCATTGTCTTTTAATCTTCCTTGTGTGACTGCAAGCTAACACAAAGCAGGTAGCAGATTAAACCAAAACCAAACAAACCAGCTGCTTCTGAGCCTCGGATCAGGTCAATCTCTATATAGAGGTAGGGACTCAGACTCTGCGTGATCTTTGCATATCCTGTTTTGTTCACCGACATTTCCACTCCAGCTTTGTGATAAAATACTTGGTGATAAGCAATTAACGATAGAAAGGATATATTCTGGCTTACGGTTCAAGGGGGTCATTCCCTGGGGCAGAGAAGACACTATGAAGTTAAGGAACGCATGGTATCAGGAGCAGAAGGCCTGCTGCTCACATCACGCCTGCCCTTAGGCTGCAGAGAGTGAACAGGAAGTTGTGCCAGGCTGCCAAGCATCAAGCTCTGCCCACGGCGACCTATTTCCGTCAGTGATGATCTCCTTCTGGAAGGTCTTGTAACTATTCCCAGCATCGTCATCACCCAGGGGCCAAGTGTTCAAATGCATGAACCTACAGAGACATCTCACGTTCAAACCGCAGCAGGCTCCCCGTGCAGGAAAGGTATTAAGTAAACGCACTGTCTTTCAGGGGCTCAAAGCAGTGTGGCATAGAGATGCTCCGCCTGTGCACAGCAGGGCAGAAAGGCAGCCAAAGCACCAACTTGATCAGCACAAGGCCCACTGCCTTCTTTGAGAGCAGGCTAAGTATGAGCAAGAGCTGCCGATGGTCGGCTATTTCTTCGCAGAAATCCTTGGTGTGGGCTGTGAAATGTCATATCCAGACTTGATTAAGCCCAACCCCGAATCCCCAAAGGCAAGTGGGTATCCACGGTCCTAATGTAATTGTCAGAGCCACCTCTGCCTGCCCCTTTGAAAACGGGCTGGACTAGCACCCCATCATTGATACGAGCTCCTACAAAATGAAGCCTGCAGTTAATCCATCACACCCCAAGTGGATAGTGCCAAAAACAAAAAACAAACAAAAAAAAACCCAAACTTGATCTGGCTCCTTCCTAAACACTGAAGCATTAAATGAAGCAACAGAAACAACACAACTTCCTTCTGATGTGCTGAAAGGTCGGCGGGGCGGGGGGGGGGTAGTGTGGTCCCTAAATACAACAGCAGAGATCAAAGTTCTGTTGCTTTTGCATATGGAAAGCACTTTGCATATGACAGTCCCAGCTCTTCCTTGAGATAATAATCTATGCTTTTCCAGTTAAGCCATAATTTGGATTTTTGAGGACAGTCCTCAGCAGTGACACTCCAGACTGAAG